>WOXC01005264.1:342500-620646 GCA_011680675.1 Gymnobelideus leadbeateri | reverse complement strand
AGTAGGTGAAACGGCTCTTCAAGAGGGAGGGAGGGAGAGAAGAAGGATAGGGAGGGGGAGTGGAGGGGGGATTAGCATAACCAGCTAACCCAAAGCTATGGTGTCTGATAGTATATGCAATATTAATGGGATTATTTTCTCTTTTAGGTGTGTTTCTTTGTGGCCCTCTACTACAATGTTATCATTGGCTGGAGTTTGTTCTATTTTTCACAGTCTTTTCAGCAGCCGCTTCCATGGGATCAGTGCCCTCTGGTGAAAAATACCTCTCACACTTGTAAGAAACATAAATGCATTTTTTTTTGCTACTTAATGAATTTAAGAAGGATAAGAGATTTTTGTATTAAGATAATCTGGGCAAAACTGTATTATACTTTTCAAAAATCATTATGACTATACATATTCTGTTGTCTGAACTCTTTATGGTCCTACTTACTTAAAAAACAAGAATAATAAGAAAAGACAAAACAAACAAACAAAAAAACCCCCAAAACGTATTTAACTATGAATCCTAAATAATGAATGTCAAAGGACAAGTCATTGAAACAATGAATAATTATATGAAAAATGATAATGAAAAAAAATTTTTATTTATTGATACCTTGTTTTTTGTATCACTTTTATTTCTGAATATATTCCTCCCCCTTTTCTATTGAATGAGCTATCCCTTGAAAGAAGGATTAAAAAAGAAAGGACGAGGGGGAAGCAAAGCCAATCATGTGTGACAGCAAATGCAATATTCCACAGCTATAGTTCCCTTTGCTTTGCAAAGAGAAGAGAGATGCATTTTCTCAACTTTTTTTCTTTTCTGAGAGCCTTCTTTTACCAATTACCCAAATGCTTTTAGGGCTTCCCAACATGGTCTGTCATTATCCTTTGTACCATGAGAAGAAATTGTGAGCATTAGACTTTATCTCTGTCTCCTCCCCTTGATCCAAATGCACATTCTTATGAAAACTAGAGGAAACTACAAATATTAATTTTGTTTCAAGTACCTCAAATTACTTTAGTTTTCTCTAGCTTTTTTTTTTTCAGGTCCTGGCCATACAATAATTTTGTAAGTCTATTCTTGAGAAAACCAGATTTTTATAATTTAGACTGTCATGAGAGATGGCAGGGAAAAAAAGACTTACTTTTTGCATGAATTAGCTGAGAGAAATCAGAGCAAAAGCCAAATTGGACAGCCAAATTCACTGGACAGTTAGTCTCCTACCACTTCACTTTTGTGATGTAGATTTAACTTCAAAGTCCTTCAGAAATAGTGTTTAATTAATTCAGGATGCATACTTTTAGCCTCTTGTCATGAAAGAGAATCCAAGAGTTTTTTCTAACAATACTTAAAAAAATAATTAAAAAAAAAGTGTCTCCATACAAACAGAGTGAAGAAATTAATTAGATAATTTAGCCAAAATAACATGTTATTGAGGAAAAGTGGTTTTAGGCCAAGTTAATATATTAAATTACCTCATTTCTCTGTGTAGTTGGTTTTGGCACTAGCACAAAGTGGGTGTAATATTTTGCTTATTCCAATAATTTATTAACTACTTTTATTATTTAAGTTCTCCCCTTAGTCCAGAAGAAGAAGCCAGTCAAATATCCAGGTATTTTGTCATGAAGGTGTTTGTTACCAGATATTTAGATAAGTTGCTTTTCACATACACGTTTATTGTCATGATTTTACTTGTGCAGAATTGGAATCACTTCTGCTAAATATGATAGGGAAAATGCTTAGACCTGGAAAAGTAAGAATAGGAACCTTCAGAAACTTCAAAATAGAAAATATTGTTTCTGTTCCAAATCATCTCCTGGAGGCAGAGATTATGATATAATTTTATGGTCATAATGAGATAATCATTTCTCATAAGAATACTTAAGTTTGTCCCTAGTATGATATTATCTCATAAAGTTAAAGCCAGGACAATAGTAATTTGTATGGGGTGAATAGTATCTACTATATATGTACCTTATGCCCATGACCACATATATCAGTAATTAGACTCAGAGATTTACAGTTCGAATGGACCATAAATAGGTAGGTTGAGCATTAAGTATTTCTATATTTACATGCCAAGCTCTATACTAGGTACTGGGGATGAAAACACTAGCAAGAAAAAGAGACCCTATCCTCAAGGAACTAGAAAGGGGAACAGAGAAGGGCATCTGTTTCTTGGCATTGATGTCCAACACCCTCATTTTATTAATGATGAAACTGAGCTACATAATCAAGTTATGTACCCAACATTACACAGTTGGTGAGGGTCTTGGTATTTGAAGCCAGATCGTTCTAATGCTAAGTCTAAACATTTTATACATGCTGTCTCCTTCAACATATCTTGGACAGATATTATAGAGGACTATGAGCTGAGCTCAAAAGCCCAGTTGTTGGGCCTAAAATTTTCAGGGAGTTATCTTTAAAAAATCTTCATAATTGTGTTTTTAAAATTACTTTAGTGATAGATTTTCATGGACTGTGTTTGAATAAATTTAGTGGTAAGTGGACCTTGGGTTCTGTGAAAGTAGAAATAGTTGGCATAAACTAGTTACTGAAAGTTGATTCCAATGACAACTTGTTTATTAAATTAATAAGGCCTTTAGTCCACCTTTTAAAAAGACTGTATGAAATAAACGCACAGATTGTCCACTTTAAAACTTATCAATGTCAAAGTTGTTGCAAATCCTTTTTTTAATTCTAGAAAGATTTTCCTAACCCTATAATATTTCCCTGTACCACGTTGCTATGCTCCTTAGCTTTCTGATAGAATATGCTCAAATTGCAAATTAAATTTACTAATAGCCTAAATTACCCAGAAAAAAAAATAATTTTAATGGACTTTGAACCCAGTAAGTACTTTACAAATGATGGTTGAATTTTGTGAATAGAAAAAGGCAAACCCAAACAAAACCTTAAAGCAAACAAAAATAAACAGTGTGATGCATTTCTAGGCCTTCATCAGGTTTGGTGCAATTAGTATGGACCTTTAGACATGTGACCAAAAAGATGCCATATCATGGATTATGAGAGCAATGTTATATTCCAGTTTTGAATGTTTTTCTCTCTTTTGTATATACTAGGGAAATAAAGGGAACACCTAGCATTGTGCTGCCTTTTAAAATGTTGGTCTTGGATATGTTTCATGTTTGCATTTCAAAAACATGAAATGTTTGAGTGCATTTGTTGCATTAATGTATAAGTTTTAATGTATATAATGAATTTTCAGAGCAGCTAGGTGGCATAGTGGGTAGAGTGCCCAGAGTCTAGAAGACCTGAGTTCAGATTCAGACTCAAACATTTGCTAGCTGTGTGACTCTGGACAGGTCATTTAACCTCTGTCTACCTCAGTTTCCTCAACTATAGAGTGAAGACAGTAATAGTTCTTATGTCTCAGGGTTGTTGTGAGGATCAAATGAGAAGATATTGGTAAAATGTTTAGTATAGTGCACATACTAAGTGTTTAATAAATTCTGGAACATGGTAAGTATTTAATAAATGTTCTCCCCCCCTTCCTAATAGCTATAGATTTAAACAATTTCTCATACTGAATTTCTATTCCATGAAAACAGCAATTGTATTCTATCAAAAGATAAACAATATTTTGCAGAGGAATACTCTCTGACTATTTCTAATGTAATTATCACAGTTTTATGATTGGAAATCATTCTTTACCTTCTTTTTTTCCCCCTCTAGTTGTGGAGCCAGAATGTGAAAAGAGTTCTGCCACGACCTATTACTGGTATAGAGAAGCCTTGAATATTTCTGACTCCATCTCAGAGAGTGGAGGCCTCAACTGGAAGATGACAGTCTGCTTACTGTCAGCCTGGGTCTTGGTTTGCTTGGCAATGATAAAAGGCATTCAGTCTTCAGGCAAAGTTAGTTCCTTTTGACTTCCTGCTCATTAGCTAGCAGGCATATATCATCTCATTCCTGGACACCACACCCCTCCTCACATGCCATCTTCTCTATCTGTAGGGGCAATGAGACTGAGATTATGATTCATCAGGCCCTTGAATAAGCCCAAGCAGAATAATAGTGGGACCTGGATGAAGAACAGTGAGTTATACAGAAAGACTTGAGAATTAGTGAAAAGCAGTGTGTTAAGAATGTGTGCAGGTTATGACGATGGGAGGATGAGGTTAAAAGTGTTTCCCCAGGGCTCTTTCTTTTTTCCTTCCTTCCTTCTTTCCTTCTTTCCTTCTTTCCTTCCTTCCTTTCCTTCTTTCCTTCTTTCCTCCTTCCTTTCTTTCCTTCTTTATTCCTTTCTTTCTTTCTTCTTTCTTTCTTTCTTTCTTTCTTTCTTTCTTTCTTTCTTTCTTTCTTTCTTTCTTTCTTTCTTTCTTTCTTTCTTTCTTTCTTTTCCTTCCTTCCTTCCTTCCTCCATTCCTTCCTTCCTTTTTCCCTCTTCCCTTCTTCACTTTCTCCTTTCTTTCCCTCTTAATTAAAAAAATTCCTTATGTGTTAATTTACAGCATGCTAAATATCTTTAAAGTCTTCTGAGAGTCTTTGTTTGGTTCATCTCTTGGCCTTAAAAGTATATTTTGGAAACTTCTCCCCATCCCCAAAGGGCTCTGATTGGCTCCTGAGGTATCTGAATTCTCCAGGGATGGATGTGCTTTTAGAAATCTGGGCCCCCATATCTGACCCTAACAAGCATTTCACTTGAATTAAATTTATCAAAAGTTTCAATTTCAGTGTGCACTGCATGTATAAAATAGATGGGAATTATGAGAATAAGCAATCATTTTATCCAAATAAAAGGATATTAAATTTTGAATCCTCAGAATTTTTAAGGCTATTCCCTTTAAAAACTGAGTCACCAAACAACTTTTCTATTCAGTTCTATTATTTTGCCATCCCCTCTGACTTTGCATTGTTTTCAGAAGAGGAAATCTTGAAAAGGATGGGACAAGTAAATATTACAGAAAATCTGACAGTGGTATAGTAAATCTGTTATTTAAGAAAACTTTAGATTTCTTTCCAATTATATTCATTCAGTTCTTGGATGATTTCAAACTAACCTTTCCAGTTCTGAAATTAGCAGTCTCTTGCTGAGTATAGAAATATAGTTCTAAAGACATTCATTTTCAAATCTAATGAAAATTTTATTGCACGACTAACTATGCTTAGTTAATTAGTAATTATCTTAATTGAGTATGTCCTGTACTGTATATCAAGGTACTTTACAATTGTGTTCTTGCAGCTTACAAAGAGCAAATTATAGAGTTGTAATTTTTTTTTACAGAGAATGACCATGCTCAGTACTTATTTTTATGTAAAAAGTACCATGGTTAAAACCAGAGGGGTTTTTTTTTTTTGGACGTACACTAGGGGCTTCTACTCATCACTGGGCACATTTATCAAGGAAATTTTGTTCTAAATTGTATAAAAATAGAGAAATTGTGATCTTTATAGTTTATGTATTTCCTTTCATTTTGTGAATTTAGAGAAAAATTCATTACACAAGTGTCATGATTTTGTACCAAACAATAAAATTGTTATAGCAGTTTAAAAAAATGAAGTCTAGGCTTAGAAAGATTAACTAAACACTTAAGTTCAGAAAGAAGATGAAATGATTCTGACCTGAAAATGCCAGGACAAACCATTTGCTGACTTGTATTCCTTTAGTAACTTCCCCATCTAGCCAGTCTTTTCACTTTGCAAGTATAGTCAATCTGATTCTCAAGCACCATTAGTATGGGTAGCATTGATAAGTGGCATGGAATCAGAGGATCAAAGCCAACAGGGGCTTTGGCTCATTTTTTGAATGAGAAAAACTGAGCTGAAGTGGCTTGCTATCAGATAGGTGGGTTTTTCCATACCAGCTTTTAAACCATATGCAAACATATGTAAAAATTTTAAAAGTATTGAATGCTCAAAGAGAAATCCTTACTTTTAAGGTGAAAACGAACTCATTGTAAGTTAAGGATGGTCTTCAAGAATTGGACCGTGTATCAGCCATCATGGTAATGAGTCAGAGAGCTCAGCTAGGACCCCTCCCATATTCTCATATTAAGACATAACAGATAAATATTTGTATGAAGATGGAAAAAAAATTCTCTCCTTTAAATTGAAATTAGAAAATTTTGTGAAAACGGGGCAACTATTTAGACCAGGCCTGCACAACATTTGGCCTGCAGGCTGCTTTATGGCCATGTAGAGGATGTAAAACAAGCCTGCACAGTATACTGCCTGTGGGCTCTTTGTTGTGCAGGTCTGATTTAGACATATTCATTCAGTGAGTGAGCATTTCTTAGGTGCCTTCTATGTGTCAGGCACTGTGATAAGTTCTATGGATACAACAACAGGCAGAAGAGGAGAATCCTTACTCTAGAAGATCTTACAGTCTAATGGGAGAGAATCATTTAGATAAGTCAGGCAGCAGATGTTTTATTACTGAGTATAAGGGGTCCTTCTGCCTCAGCTGCTATATTGTTTGTTTGCAGCCTTACTTCACCAGGGGTTTACTAAAACATCTGTTTTAAATCATGAAATCCCATTTCTAAAAGGAGGTAGGATAAATATAAGACATGTAAATTCATTGAGATAGGGAACTCTCAAGAAAGAAAACTCTATTACTGTAGGGACAGTTTTCTTTGCATCTTAGGAAGTGGTTAGTTCTGGGTGTGGTGTCAGGAAGACCTGAGCCCAGTCCTGCCTCAAAAACTTATTAATTAGCTGAGTGACCCTGGAATAAGACATTTAACCTCTCAATTTCGACTTCTGTGAAAGTGGGATAATAATAGCATCTCCTTCATAGGAATATTGTGAAGATCAAAATGAGATAATTATATAATACACATATAATTATGTAATATACATAAATGATCTATTATTTTGTAATAACAAAGCCAGCATGTCAGAAGTGGGACTCAAACCCATGTCATCTGATTTCATGGCCAGCTCTCTATCCACAATGCCTCTTAGACTTTATATCTGAGAGGGTTTTTAAGAAATTATATGACTTGATTGGTAGATTTTTAAAAAAAATTGTTTAATAGCTAATTTTTAATTTTTTTCTTAGTTTACATCATTCATTTCCACAATATTTTGAGTTACAAATTTTCTCACCATTTTCCCCCTACCCACCACCCCAAAACAGCGATCCCACTGAATATTCCTTCCCCCAATCTGCTCTCTCCTATATCTTCCTCCATGCCCCCTCCAACTTTCCAGTAGGGCACAGTAGATCTCTATGCCCCAGTTCCTGTATATCTTATTTCGCAATTACATGTAAAATAAAAATAATAACATATATATTTTAAAATTTGATTTTGAACCTTTGAATTCCAGATTCTTTCCCTATCTCCCCTGTCACCCACCCTTACTAGAAAGATAAGCAATTCAATATAGGTTGTATATGTATAGCTATGCAAAGCATTTACATAGTGGATATATTGTGAAAGACTGACTATATTTCCCATCAAACCATCCCACCTCCCATTTGTTCTGTTCTCTACTTTGATCCTGTTCCTTTTCAAAAGTGGGTACTTCCAGCTACCCTCAGTTCCCCAGCCTGCCCTCCTTTCCATCATTCCCCCTCTCATCTCCTTACCCCCTTCTCTCCTGTAGGGTGAGATATCCTATTTAGTGTGTATGTCATTCCCTCTCTAAGCCAAATCCATTGAGAATAAGGTTAACTCATTCCCTTTTGCCTTCCTCTTCTTCCCCTCCATTGTAACAGTTTTCCCTTGCCTCTTCTATATGAGATAATTTACCCCCTTCTATCTTTCCCCATCTCTTCTCATTATATTCCTCTCTCACCTCTTAATTTCGCCTTTTAACTATCATCCCTTCCTATTCAACTGGTTCTGTATCCTCTGTCTATGTATAACTGTACACATATATACACATACTCACATATGTATTCATATGTCCATATACCCTCCTATATAGACATATATGTATATATAAATACACACACACACATACACATACACACATATATACATTTCTATTCCCTTCAACTATTCTCATACTGAGAAAAGTTTCATAAGTTACAATTATCATTTTTCCATGTAGGAATCTAAATAGTTCAACTTTGATAAGTTCCTTATGATTTCTTTTCCCTATTAACCTTCTCATGCTTGTCTTGCTTCTTGTATCTGAAAGTCAGATTTTCTATTCAACTCTTTTTTTCATCAAGAATGCTTGAAAGTCCTCTATTCCGTTGAATGACTATATTTTCCCTTGAAACATGATACTCAGTTTTGCTGGGTAGGTTATTCTTGGTTTTAATCCCAGCTCCTTTGACCTCTGGAATATCATATTCCAGGCCCTTAGATCCCTCAGTGTAGAATCTCCAGATCCTGTGTTATCCTGATTGTGTTTCCACATTATTTAAATTGTTTCTTTGCTTTCAAGTAGTCCAATAATTTTTAAATTCTCTCTCCTGGATCTATTTTCCAGGTCAGTGGTTTTTTTCAATGAGATATTTCACATTGCCTTCTTTTTTTCATTTGTTTGGATCTATTTAATAGTATCTTGATTTCTCATAAAGTCACTAGCTTCCATTTGCTCCAATCTAATTTTGAAGGAATGATTGTTTTCAGTGAGCTTTTGAGATTCTTTTTCCATCTGGCAAATTTGGCTTTTTAAGGCATTCTTCTCCTCATTGGCTTTTTGGGCCTCTTTTGCCATTTCAGTTAGTCTGTTTTTTAAGGTGTTATTTTCCTTAGTCAGGCTGTTAGCTCACTTTTCATGATTTTCTTGCTTCATTCTCATTTTTTCTTCCCAGTTTTTCCTTCACTTCTCTTATTTGGTTTTCAAAATCCTTCTTAAGCTCCTCAGTGGCCTGTAAGCAGCTTATTCTATTCTTGGAAGCTTTTGGTACAGGTGTTCTGACTTTGCTGTCTTCCTCCTGTTCCATGCTTTGATCCGTTTTGTCCCCCCCAAAAGGAATCCAGAGTCAGACCACTGTACTTGCCTTGCTTCCCTCACTTGCTCATGTTGCAACTCAATAACTTGACTTTTGAGGTTTTTGCCATAGTAGAACTCTGCTGGGGGGTGGGGATGGGGGTGGGGAGGGAGTGGGGGGGGGAGCCTTGTCCCAATTGCTGGAGTTTTCTCAGCTGCTGGAGCTGTTAGTTGGGTGCCTTCTCTGAAGCTTCCACATGCTCTGGCAAACCGGTCATGCACCCCAGGATCTCTACCCTAGACAGCAAACCAGATCCAAGCAGGTTAAAGCAAGAGTGATTACCCCTCAGACTGGTTGCTTGGTTCCCCTACAATCTACAGACCAGAGCTCTGAAGCTGGCATGTGGTGGTGGCTGCAGGCCACAGTAACTCAGCTGCTTCTCCCTCCAGGGGGTGAAGGGCTGACTGCACTCCTGAACTCCCACTTATCAAAGTCCACACAAAATATACAAGACCTCTTACTTTGTCCTTAGCATCTGTGGGTTGATAATTCTGGAAACTGCTACAGCTGCTCATGATCTGAAGTCCCTCCAGCCAGCAGCTAGTTGTGGCTGCCCTGAGGCCAAAATCTCAGGCTCACTTGGGGCTGGGCTCAGCTCCCAACATGCTGCACTGGCTGCTTCCTGCTAGGGTGCCTGGCTGTTCTCAGCAGGAGGTTAGCTTCTCTGTGTCATTTTGTGAGTTCTGTAGCTCCAAAGTTTGTTCAGTCACCTTTTATTTATTTGTTTGTTTATTTATTTATATTTTATTTTATTTTATTTTATTTTTAAAGCAATAGGGGTTAAGTTACTTGCTCAAGGTTACACTGCTAGTCATTATTTATGTGTGGGTGCTCATTTTCTGAGGCTGGAACAGATCCAGGGTCCTCTTGCCCCTTGGGCTGGTGCTTTTACTCACTATGCCACCTAGCAGCCCCCAGAGTCACCTTTAACATGAAGTGGAGGAAGTGGAAGGGAGAGCTCTGTGGAAGTCCTGTTTCTACTCCCGATTGGTAGCTTTTATGCATGTAAATAAGCCATCCATTATAGAAAACCTCTTTTTTTTTTTTTTTTTGCTTTTTTTTGGAGGGCAATTGGGGTTAAGTAACTTGCCCAAGGTCACACGGCTAGGTTTTTGTGTGTGCGTTAAGTGTCTGAGGCCGGATCTGAACTCAGGTCCTTCTGACTCCAGGGCCAATACTCTACTCACTGCGCCACCTAGCCGCCCCGAAAACCTCTTTTTTAAGAACTTCAGTAATAGGATCTCTACTGATTTCCTTTATTTATTATAGCTGTTTTCTTATACCTATCACCACAATGGTTTTTCTTATAGCCAGTCTGTCTCCTATTTTCATTGAAATCTAACTCTTCATTATTCCTTCTTAGATGTAGCTAATCCCTGGCCTTCGGAAAATTGGAAAGAACCTGCTGTACTCATCATAGCTTTTCCTTTCCTAGACTATACAAACCAAATGCTTTTGGCCTTTCATTATTGGATCTCTTTTACCTGCCTGAAGTCATCTTTGGCACCCTTTCCTAACTTCTCTCCCCAATTTCTTCATATCCTTTTAAAGTGTGGTCAGAGCCAAGAAGGCATAGGCTTATAAGGTTGCTTAACATCTTTCTATGCTACATTCCCCCTTTTAGATATCAAGAGATATTAATGTTTTCTAGGGATAGGGATAGAAGTTATAATTTCATTGATAGAGGAAGCTTTGAGGGAAGAAACACCTACCAGTGCCTGCCAGCATCTTCTCTGCAAATGATGGTGTGAGAGTGCTGCTAAGGCATTGACAAATGTCATGATTTGCCCAATGTCATAAAGCCAGTTTGTGTCCCCCTAGGACTCAGATCTTCCTGAGTTTGAGGCTGGTTCTCTATCTCCTGTGCCATGCAGAAATTCTCATGTAACTTCTCTTATTTAAAGATGAGTTTGGGATTTTTACATAAAAAATGTCATGGGACACCTGAAGTGCATTCTGTAAGACCACGTGTTTTTAAACCCTCATGACAAACCTATATTCATTTGCACCTTGACTGTTGTGAGAAGCTTGGGTTCCCATGACTAAGAAGAGGTATTCTGGACATAATACAGAGAAATATCCAGAAAAAAAACCTAAGATGATAAAACTGAGAATTGATAGTAATTTAATAATAAATCTAGACTAAAGTGATGAAGACTGAGGGGCACTATGGAGTAGTGAGTGGGTAGGGTACTGGGTCTGGAGTCAAGCAGATGTGGGTTCAGCTCCTACCTTAGCGTTTTTACTAGCCAAGTGACCATGGACAAGTCACTTAACCTCACTGTGCCTTGGTTTTCTCATCTGTATAGTGAGGTAGTTGAGCCCAGTTGCTTTCTAAAACCCCTTCCAACTGTAAATCTGTGAACCTGTGATCTTTGTTGTTGCTCTGAATGAGAAGACATGAGTGGGGTGAAGTCTAATCTTAGAGGAAGTACATTCACATTGTGATCACATATCCATTGAAGTATCAAGTGACACTTTACCAGCAGTCAGCAATTGGAGCCCAGTGCCCCAGGAGGCATGTGGTAGGAACAACAGCTGTTGAATAGGCTGGGCAGGATTTTTCCTTAAAAGATATTAAAACCATCTTGTGCTGACTTTTGTACTTAGGCCACCAGGAAGCTGTGTAAAAGATGTGGGCCTTGTTCCCCACAGCCAGTAAATCTTCAAGAGCATTTCAAAAAGCTAGCCAAGTCCACATGGCAGATAGGGCCCCTGCTGTAAAACATATGACAACCAGTGAATGTAAAAAAAAGTTAAAAGGCTTGAGACAAATCAATTAGTAAGGGGTTAGAGACTGTAAAAATGTTTGGGAACTATCTCTAACCATATATATTAGAACCATTGTCTCCTCATGGAGAGACAATGGATCTGACCTAGAATGAGTTTTCTTATTTTCCATTTTGGGGGCTATGATAATAAATGACAGTATTACTAATGATGAGAACAACGATAATCATTTTATTACAAATTTAAGACTTAGCATACTAGGTCAGACCCTTTTGATGTCCAGTGGGAAGCCATGCTCAAAGCAGCTTTCTATGATTCAGAATGTAGTTAACTTTATTCCCAAAATAATATTATTTTTCTTTTTTCTCTTTTTTTTTTGAAGAGGGGAAGGGAAGGCAATTGGGGTTAAGTGACTTGCTCAAGGTCACACAACCAGTAAGCATGTTAAGTGTCTGAATCTGGATTTGAACTCAGGTCTTCCTGACTCCAGGGCCAGTACTCTATTCACTGCATCACCTAGCTGCCCCTCAAAATAGTATTCTTAAAACACTGTCTGGGAGAGCAGCCTGGAGCATTCAGCATTGACTTTGTGCTAAATTTTTGGTATGTTGGTTCAACATGAGGAAAATCTTCTTGACTATCTGAATAGTAACACCACCACCACCAACAACCGTGTCAGCAGCAATAATAACACCCACACCAATCATACCAACACCAACACTACTCCCAAAAGCAACAACCCTGTTATTGAATCCTTTCCTGGTTATTGTAGGGTCAGGAAGGGTTTCAGGCGCTGTTGCCTTGTAGAACCCAGGGTCTCCTAGGGGCCATTGTTAAGCATTGAATGAGAACTTTCAAATGAATGAATGGATGAAAAAAAAGCATTTATTGACCACTCACTATATTCCAGGCACTGTGCTAGTACTTTGCAAATCTATAAAGCTGTGATCTTCTCACACAAAACAACAAACTCTTTCCCTTGGCCTAATAGCATACCGAGTATTTTAGAAACATTCTTTTTCATTACTTTCCATGGGGGAGCTGAGTGTGAAAGAATTTTCACACCCCATTTTAGCTGATAAGAAGATTGGTCTGTTAAAACATACTTGCTGTCAGGACTATTTTCCTACATGTGCCTTCATAGATGAATCCCATGTGTCCTAGCAGCCGCTAAAAGAGCAGTCATCACTCTCTCATCACATTTTCATGGAGTGTTCTTCTCTTGCAAAAAAAAAAAAGATCCTGTTGTCTGGATGATGTTGAAAATATTTTTAGAATATGTACAGTTGGTTATTTTCCCTTAATGAGATAAGAACCATGGGAGACTTGTAAAAATTTATTTTTAAAAATTAGTTTCATTGATTCATTTTGTTCAATATCAGAACATGGGGAAGGGATTTTGATAATAACTCACTCACCCTAGGGTTTTTGGGTACACCTGGCCTACCCTTTCTGTTAGGCCTGTGCATCATATTCATTTCTGTATAAGCTCTTACCCTCTATCTTCACACCCAGCAAGCTTTCTCTTATAGCAAAGCAAAACCATTAGGCCAAATTACCTGACTTTGTATATGTGAGTGTTGTGTGTCCATAGTCACTCATTTCTCCAAGAAAAGGAAGGGGATACCTTTTTCCTACTGTCTTCTCTAGGACCAGAATTGGCCATTGTGCTTTCGGTGTCCAGGTTCATTCCAGTACTATAGAAAACATTTATAAAGTTTTTTTTCTTTTTTTCAAATACAGCTGTTCCATAGAACAGATTTGTTCTGGTTTCTTTGATCTATAAGCTGGATATTAACATTTAAAAAACATAGATTTGTACTAGGTTTTCATTGATGTCATTTTGAGGGATGAAAACTCCCAAAAGCTCAGTCACTAGATTTGCTAAAGGTACCAGAGGTACCTTAATAAGGAGAAACAAACATTTAAAAGACCGAGGAGGTATATGACTTCAGCCATTGAGTGGGATGTACCCCTTTATCTTGTTATTCCATAATGGTCACAAGCATTATAGTGCATCATAGTGGATAGAATGAGGTCTAGTTTTGTATCAAGAATAAAATTAATTGGAAAATAAAAAAGGTTCATAGCTTTTTATCTTCATGGGATTGTGTGTAAACACAAAATTTACTTAGTGTATTTCTCCTAGACTTAACAGTTGCAAAGATGTGTCAACCTACATTACTAACAATAGTGAAAATAATATCTAGCATTCATATAGTGAATTATTAATATAATGAATTCACATACTTTGTTATAATTATTCAAATCCATAATAATTCATAAAATTATCAATACAATAAATTCTAATAATAAATTTAAGATTTGCAAAGTGCTTTACAAATAACTCATTTCATCTTCAAATCAACTCTGGGATAGAGTTGCTATTATTATTCTCATTTTACAGATGATGAAATTGAGGAAGACGGAGGTCAAGTGCCTTCTTTCCTCATCTGAAATTCTGTATACCAGTGAAATCACAGGTCCGGTCCCATCTCTATCTTTTCTAATAACTTTGATTTGTAATGATTACTTTGTGGTAGAGGCCCAACACAGGTTCCAAACTTGTGGGTACGTCATCGTCAGTACTTGATACACTGGTCACATAGATAAAGGTGTTCATAGCATGGATTTACTGAAGAAATAGGTTTTTTGAGGAGGCAGGAAGGAAACTGGGCAGATTTCAGGAGGACCTGGGTTTGGATCCAGCCTCAGACACTTCACACAGACACATAGACACAGACACACACACACACATGCAGCCATGTAACCTTGGGCAAGTCACTTAACCCTGATTGCTCTCCCCTCCCCCCTCCAAAAAAGCAAAAAAAGAAGAAAAGAAAAAGTAGTAATGCTTGGGGCAGCTAGGTAGAGTAGAGGTGAGTAGAGCATCAAGCACCAGCCCTGGAGTCTGCAGGACCTGAGTTCAAATTTGGCCTCAGTCTTTTAATACTTACTAGTTGTGTGACCTCGGGCAATTCATTTAACCCCAACTTCCCTGCCTTTCCCCCTCCAAAAAAACAAATATTAGAGAAATAAAATAGTAATGTTCCCTTGTTTTATAGAGTACTACTTTTTTTTTTGGAGGGGCAATTGGGGTTAAGTGACTTGCCCAAGGTCACATGGCTAGTTTTGTGTTAAGTGTCTCAGGTTCTCCTGACTTCAGGGCCGGTGCTCTATTCACTGCACCACCTAGCCAGCCCCAAGCATACTATTTTTTTGGAGGGCAGTCTTACTAAATTAAATTCTATGGAAAACTGTTTTGAATTCAGCATGATTTTTCCCGTAAGGATCACCATCACTGTCAGAATAGACCAGTGGGTTCACTGTCGTGATGAGCTAGGGGACCAGTGGAGAAAATACTGAAGCCAAGTTCAAATGCAGTGGTTGGCATTTCCTTGGTACATACCACTAGACCAGTCATGTAGTCTGCATCAATTTTCTCATCTGTAAAATGGGCAATAATACTATCACCTGCCTCCCATGGTTATTGTGAGGATATAATGAGATATAAATGCTTATTATTATCACATTAAGTGATGCAAGGGATTTTCTTGCTTAAGGTATTTCCTATATAAAATTAACAGAACCATTAATAATAACCATTATTCACAGTAAGGCTTCTGAATCTATTTGTTACATAATAATATGTGTTTTTTTTTTCCAGATCATGTATTTTAGTTCACTTTTCCCATATGTGGTACTCATTTGCTTTCTGATCAGAGCGCTGCTTCTAAATGGTTCGATTGATGGCATCCGTCATATGTTTACCCCTAAGGTATGTGCTTGGCTTCAGAGTAAGACATAATTTATGAGTGTGTTATATTTATTATTAGAAATGCTTTGAATGTTAAAGGCCACCAGAGCCTGCCTTAGCAGGATAATTTTTTTACATGTGGTATTTTTTTTTAATTTTTGATTGTGGGTTTTCTAACTCACTGACATTATAACCCATATTGTTGATCAAACTGAGATATTTCTTGTTTGTGTTCAAGAGTTAATATTAGGATTTAAGACTTTACAATCAATTTAGTTGTGTTCTTTAAAATCATAGGATTTAAGACTATTCTAGTCATTATTTAAGATTTTAAGTGACTTAAAAACATTTCCAAAATAAAATCTCAGAGATAGAGTCTAACCCTTGTTTCCCACCCTTTTCCATTCCTGAAACATAGATATAAGGGAGAATGTGTTTTGTTTTTAAAATGATAATGATAAAAATGAAGGAAGTAGATTTAAAATGTGGAGTTATTTCTAAAAGCAACATTAAAAAAAGGATTTTTTGCTGATAAAAGTATAGAATTTAATTCTTTACTGATCATCTATGAATAAAAAAGGGCTCTATGTATATGATGATTATTGTCATTGTTCAGTTGTGTCCCACTCTTTGTGACCCCATTTGAGATTTTCTTGGCAGAGATGCTAGAGTGGTTTGCCATTTCCTATTCTAGCTCACTTTACTGATGAGGAAACTGAGGCAAATGGGTTTGCCCAGGGTCACACAGATAGTAAATGTCTGATGCCAGATTTGGACTCAACAAGATGAGTCTTCCTGACTCTAGACCATAGACCATAGACTTTGCTACCAACTGGCCCCATATATGATAGTCAACTTAATAACTGCTTCTGGGAATAATAACAATAACAATACAATTGGATTATACTGTTTTTGGTACATTCAGGTTTACAAATTACCTCTTTTGTTCCTTGCAGTGAACCCTGTGAAGTAGGATCCTGTTGTTATCCCCATTTTACAACTAAGGAAACAGAGGCATAGAGATGTTAAGTGACAGAGTTACATAGCAAGTAAATGTTTAAGGTAGAATTGGAACCCAAGTCTTTCATTTTTTCCCCATTGCTCCATGCTGCCTTCACAAAGGATATAGAATTATTGAAGTTCTAAATTATTTTTCTTCTTGTCGTACTGGGAAATCCAGTTACTGAATTACTTTTCAGTTGTGTATAACTTTTTTTTCCTTTTGGAGGGCAATTGGGGTTAAGTAACTTGCCCAAGGTCACACGGCTAGGTTTTTGTTTGTGTGCATTGTGTCTGAGGCAGGATCCGAACTCAGGTCCTTCTGACTCCAGGGCTAGCGCTTCTACTCACTGCACCACCTAGCCGCCCCTGTATATAACTTTTGAAGAAAATTCAAATATGGAAGGCAAAACCCATATTTTCCCTTTCTAAGGGGGTACTGTTCTCTGCAGTTAGCTGGGTTTGAGATACATAAACTGCTTACAGTATATTGGCATGGCTAGCAGTTTGACATGGACTAACAATAAGGATGTGAGTGTCTCTTTTAGTTCTTCTTTGAAGTTACAACTAAGGTATAGTATGATGTAAGGAATTCTTGACTTTGCGTATCTGCTTGTGTATATATGTGTAGCGGCAAGCACCCCAATATCCCCAGGGTAGTTGCCAATATAGGTTCTTAGATCTGCTTTTCAAAGGAAAGTAACTCAAAATGGGTTAACAAGCTTACTTTAATCAAACAAACATACATTACCTAGTTCAGGGGAAAAAGGTCAGCACCCCGAACTTCAGAGTTACAGAACTTACAGATCAAACAGACAGGCTTCCAAACTGTCCTACCATTATATCAATACCAAATCACAGTTACCAGAGAGGGAAGCATCAACAGCTGGGTTTTCAAAGCCGGGGGGCTCTCAACAACGGCTTCCCAGAGTCTCATCTGGTCAAATCACACAACATTTCTCAAAGTGAGCCCCAAAGCAAAGCCTCTCCTCAGGGTTTATATAGCCTTCTCTTGGCTCAGAGAATGTAACAACCTTCTTGACCCACTGCCCAATCACAAAGTATCAAGGTGTGGGCTTTCCTGAAAAACAAGCCTCCCACCACAGGCTCCAGGTGCACTTAAGCTAGGGGCAGGAAAGATCTTTAAATTTGCATTTCCATTACAATATGTATATGAGTGTGTATACATATATGTATGTGACTGAATATGAGTGTGTGAGTGCATGTATGTGTGAAAGCATGAGTATACATATTTGTGTATGCATCTGTGTCAGTGTGAATGAGTATAAATGGGTATGTATGTGGATGTGTGAGTCTGCGTTTGTGTGTATATATTTGTGTATGTGTGTCTCTGAGTATGTATAAGTATATGTGTATGTGTGTATACCGGAATGTGCGTGCATGTATGTGTGTGAATGTGTATACATGTGTGTATTTTGTGAGAGTCTATATGAGTGTGTATATTTGTGTGTGTATGAGTGTGTGCACGTGCACTATAAACAGCTGGAGGTGTCAGGGAGGGGAGGGCCATCTTTCTCCATGAAGCCTCCATAGAGTCCTATGGTTAGGCAGCCAGCCGCATGTGGATTAGGAAGGCCCTTTGATGCTTCCCTTCCCTCCTCTACAGAAGAGTCTGCTGAGCACGGATACACTGTCCAGCCTTTCATGGCTCTGATCTCATGCAGGTACTTCCTGACACGTCCATGGACATTTCTCTCTCTATGGAGGCATGCTGAATTTTGCCACTTGTGGCAGTGGGTCACGTCAGTTAGCAGCCTCAGGATCCCAGATTTGGAGCCAGGTGCAGTGTGGCATAGATTCAGAGGAGGAGAAAGACCTGGGTTGGAATTCTGGTCCTCCTTTACTACCTGTGTGACCTTGGGCAAGGACAAGTCACTTAACCTCCTGGACTTCCGTTTTCTCATCTATACAATGAGCAGATTGGCCTCGATGGCAGCTAAAGTCCCTTCCACCTCCAAGTCTGCTTTCCTGTGACTAGAGGCAGTAGTAATATGCATTGCTCCATACTGTCTGCATTTATGCAGTAACAGGATCACAGAACTTTGAGAGCTAGAAGGTACCTTGATAGCTACCTAATTTAATCCATCTGTGAAAGAATTCCCCTGTAACATATCTGACAAGTGATTGCATTGTTTCTACACAGTCCTATGTGGCCAACACCCCATGCCCAAGGCCCCAATTCTTCAATTACTGAAGAAGAATCAAATAAACAGCTGTTTCAGAAATCCTAAAATAAATTCAACACTAAAGTATGGAATTACTATAAAAGAGTATTTAGCTCCATCTAGTGGTCAGAGCCTGGATGTGTAAATGTCATTGTATCACTACAGGAATCTAACTGTCTGGGAACAGTCAAGATACAGATACTCACACATTATATACAAAAAAGTGTATATTCTGTATTTAATAAAATTGATATTTTCCAGAAACTTAAAAGAACAATTAATTGTTTCATTGAGCAAATAAAGGAGATTTTAAACTAAATGCATTTATAGTGGTTATTAGTGATAAAATACTGATGCCCCTTCTAGTGTAAGCACAGTAAAACTGAACCCTAATGAACTCTGGTTAATAGATTCTAGTCCATCTCATCATAAAGAAACAGATCATGAGAAATAGGATGCAGTTAAAGCACTGTACCATATGTACTCATTGCAATGGTTATATGTCCAAGTTGTATATAACTTGACTGATACCTATCATTTAATAGACAGCTTATAAATATTTCTTGAATGAAGGAGAGACTGTATGGGGTGGGGGATGTGTCACTGGACTTGGAGTTATGAAGACCCAGGCACAAATCCTATCATAGATACTAGGTGTTTGTCACTGGGCAAATCACTTAATGTCTATGGGCTGCAGTTTTCCCCTCTGAAAAATGAGGAAGTTGACTTCTAAAGCCCTTTTCAGCTTACATATGTAATCTTTTTTTTTTTTAACAAATGCTTTATTAACTTCTGTTTTACATCATTCATTTCTGCCAGATTTTGAGTTACAATCATTTTCCCCCTCTTTTTCCCCTACCCACCCTCCCAGAATAGCAGTCCCACAAGATATCGCTTCCTCCAATCTGCTCTCTCCCATACCTTCTCCCATACCCCCTTCGACTTTTCCATTAGAGGAAGGTGAATCTTTGTGTCCCAATGCCTGCACATCTTATCTCCCAATTACAAGCAAAAGAGTATTAATAATAGTATTTATATATATTTGAAACATTTAATGTTGAGACCTCGAATTTCAGATCCATTTCCTTCCTCCCTTGTCACCCATTCCCTCTGGGGAGATAAATAATTCAGTATTACATATGTAATCTTAATGAATTAGTGAAAGAATGAATTTGAGATTTATGAAAAGTACAGTTTATCTATATTTTCCATTGTCTTTGAATCAATTCGTCAATGATATCCCTGTCCCTTTCCACTGACTCAATATCCCAACCCCAGTAGAGACTTCCTTTAAAAAAAGAAATAAAATACGATCAAGCAAAAACAATGGTCTCTAAATGTATGCTTTATTCCTCACTTCTAGACTACTACCTCCCTACTTGGCAGCAAGAGGTGTGCCTTGACATAAGTCTTCTGAATCAAGTTAGTTTTTCACTCACGTACACCAGTTATTGAACCATATCACTTTATAAACCATAGAACTTTGGGAGGATTTATTTTTATTTAGGAATCAAGTTGTTTTTTAATGAAGAAAGATATTTCAAGATACCCTAAGTTTGTGTCTCTTTGCAAGCTTTTAATAGTGGAGACTTAAAATGACTCTACATCAGGGAATAAGGGTTGTTATCAGGAGGTGGTATTATATATAACAGTGGGAGATGTGCTTATAGTCACATGTCAATGTTCTCTTTGATTCACATATCTCATTGTAATATGTTTTAATAGTTGTGAGACTGTCTTTCTTTATTGTTGATCTATCCCCAAATTATATGTTGCAGCTGATTTTTGTTGTATCTCATTTTAAACAGCTTGAAATTATGTTGGAGCCCAAAGTCTGGAGAGAAGCTGCTACTCAGGTGTTTTTTGCCTTAGGGCTGGGATTTGGTGGAGTCATTGCCTTCTCAAGTTACAACAAGAGAGACAACAACTGCCATTTTGATGCTGTCTTGGTGTCCTTCATCAATTTTTTCACTTCTGTCCTGGCCACATTGGTAGTGTTTGCCGTTCTGGGCTTCAAAGCAAACATCATAAATGAGAAATGCATCACCCAGTATGAATATTCATTCTCTTTCATACTTTGACAGTATAATTCCTTGAAGGATATGTACCCAGGATAATAATAACATTTCACTCTTTTACAGAAATTCTGAGATGATTGTTAAGCTTCTGAAAATGGGCAATATTAGCCAAGATATAGTTCCTCATCATATCAACTTTTCGGCTATAACTGCTCAAGATTATCATTTAGTGTATGACATCATTGAGAAAGTGAAGGAAGAGGATTTCCCTGCCCTTCATCTCAGTCCCTGTCAAATTGAAGATGAGCTTGATAAAGTGAGTGGTGTAAATAAGTGCGATAATACTTGAGTGCAGATAAGTTAATAAGCACAATAGCTACCCTGTAGTTATACTATTATAATTTTATACATTAGTAGAAATCATATTAGATTTTAAGATTATGTGTTGTTTCTTACATAGACATTTGTAGTTCAGATGTTACAGGAGTGATTTTTTTAATCATAAAGTTTTGACATTTAATATTGAAGTGGTTTTACTTGTTTTAGCCATATGTGAAGAATTTATAACTTCCTCAGCATAGGAAATTCCCAATGTGGGAATTCTGTTTTCTGTTGCAGATAGCAACACAGCTATATTAAAGTAGAGAATTCTCAAGGGGTTACATGAGGCACCTAGAGGTTAAGAGGGTTCCTCAGTATGATACTGGATTTAGATCTATTATCTTCATAACTTGAAGCCCAGTGCTCTGTCTACTTCAGTGAATCTGTATATGAACTCACTCATGTGGAAATTCCCTCTAAAAATGAAGATCTCATCCCTTTGGGACCATTTCTTCCTTCAGGTTTGCCATAGGGGATCCATCTAACAATATGGTGGCTTTGTGTTCTCTTGACATCTTGGGGTGGCAGTGGAGAATGTGGGATCCAACCTCACTATACTGCCTCAGTTTACATATGGCTAAATTAGACTAGGTACTAAAATATAACCTTGAAACTTGGCTGTAGTTTTTGTATCTATTTTAATTAATCTGGTTGCATGGTATGGGAGAGCCAGCTTGGTGTGGTGGCTACAGATCGGCCTCAGAATTAGTAAGACAAGAGTTCAAGTCTTGTTTCTGATTCGTGCTGGCTAGGTGACCCTGCATAAATAATTTAACTTCTCATTGTGCCAGGTAACACTGTAAGTTGAAGTAATTCCTGATCCATATTGATGAAATCACAGGTCAGAACAACAACAAAAAGACAAAAGCAGCATGTAGGGCATGTTTTACTTTCTTTTTATTTGAATAAAAAGTAAGCTTCTTAGGTATGCCAAGTTTAAAGGTTAATTATTTTAAAATATATTATTTTAAATATATTTTAAAATATATTATTTTAAATATATTTCAAAAAATTTTAAACATTTTTTCATTCCTGTTGTTATAAACGGATAATAGGCTATGTATTAGTTTTTATTCCGGGGTAGAAGAAGCAACATGAGAAACTAATGAGCTTTTAAAATCAGTCTTTATGTATATAGCTCTAAGATACAAAATGAAGAAGAGATGATTAAATCAGAGGAGCCAGAAGAGAATAACCCACTAGGAACTTATTATATTTTAGTTCGAAAGGGATTAAGTGGAATTGATACATTACAGTTGTCAAGTCATTTATTGCTTGGAAAAGGGAAATATAGTTCATTTTAAGGCAAGAACTTTGGGGATTTTTATTCATGAGAATTTGAGACATTCATTCCTAGATAAGATCATCAGTGAGGTTACCCAACCTGTTTTTGTTTTGACTATCTTTATAGAAAAGCTATAGTCAATGACTGCATGTGTGTATATATTCTCATATATTCATAATCCTAAGTAAGATGCTATTGGTTGAGTGTTTACTATTTTCAAAGGCCATGTGAAAATATGCTACATAAAGCAATGAAAGTTAATATATCAAACTGTAAATAATTTGAAAAATAACTTTCTCATCAAGGAAGAGAACATAGATATACATTAAACTCATGAGATGATGGATCTTATACTTTTTACATGAAGGCTGTCTTAATCTGGATATTTTGTTACACATTTTCTACAAAATAGTAATTTTTGCCATCACTTCCATGGTCCTTATTTTAAATTTATTTTTCTACTTTGAAAACATTTTTAATGTTAGCCATTCTATACATGATACTTAGATGGAAACAAATGATGAATAATTAGAATTATCAAATAATTTCTCTATGTGGCATGAATTATAAAGTTAATGTATATTTTCTTATGTTAGGTCATTTTTCTGCATTATAGGTAATAAGCAAGCATATGTAATTTGATTTTTCCCCCTAGGAAACGTCAAGCCTGGTTAATTATGAATATGTCTGCATATATATACAAACTTTTATACATAATGTGTATATACACACACACACACACACATATATAGTGTATATATGCACACTATCTGTATATATACAAATTATATATACACATATAAACACATATACACATAAAGTATGTGTTTATATATGTGTATATATAATATACACATACTTTGTATATATACATATATATAGGCATATGCACATATATACATAATTGACATATTGATTTGATAAAAATTTACATATGCTAAGAGAAGTGTTACTATATAAAATTATATGCAACATATACATATAATATCTCTATTTATATTATATATATATACATACATGCATACTTTGTATACATACACTATATTCTGTGATAATTTCTAGGAGTACTACTCTCCCTCCCCACAAAAAAATGTTCTCTCCATTATAACAAAGATATGATTGTTAAGAAAAAGCAACTGAAGCAGAGACTATATACTATATATGTTATATATAACAATCCATACCTGTAGTCTCACATCTACTAAAGTAAAGAAAGCATTTTACCTCTTCTCTGCAAGACTGGTCATTATAATTAATTAGCACTTAGGGTCATTGCAGTGTTTTGTTTTTTTTTTAAGCAATTGGGGTTAAGTAACTTGCTCAAGGTTACACGGCTAGTCATTATTTATGCGTGGGTGCTCATTTTCTGAGGCCGGATTTGATCTCGGGTCATCCCAACTCCGAGGCCAGTGCTCTTACTCACTGCGCCACCTAGCCGCCCCGCATTGCAGTGTTTTAAAAAGTATACTTTCTAATTATTATATATTTATATTTATTATATATCATATATTATATATTTATATACTTTATAATTGCTCTTATTTGTGCCTTTTAAGAGGAGAAGAAAATATTGTGGAAACCCTCAACAAGAGTACTGACAATTTCTTTCCTTACATTAAAATATTGTAGATTATATTTCTATTATACATCATATATATTATATATTTTATTACAATTATAATATTTCAAGAAGCAAGAAAGAGATAGATGAATATCAAAGACTGGTTTTCTGATTCTTCTTCTCATGTCATATGTCATGTTATCATCGAATTATAAAACTCCAATGATATGATAAACTCTTTGGCATTCTGTACATAAACAATTTGTGGATTCTGAAATAACTGGAAAGTAACAATAAAAAATTATGGCATTATAAATGTGAAAGCAAAGAATTTGGATGGGAAGGAATTTGGCAGTTGAGATTTTTTCCCTTCCAAGGGAATGTCCCATATTTTTATGGCTAGATTTTTCTTTAGGAGATTCTGTTAAATATTATTTGAGTTTTAAGTCCTTAGGACTCTCAGAGCAATCAGCTAAAGTGTTCTTGGGGAAGAGAGGTGGTCAAAAGAGGCTACTTTTATCATTATATAAATTGGGGGTTAGTCATGAAAGACAGAAAGTTTTGCTTGGCAGGCCTTTTAAATTATAATTAATTACATTATCGTGATACCCATGCTATCATAGCCAGAGTATTAAGAAAACAAACCCGTAAGGTCCATTCATAGCAGACGATTTTTTCCTGCTTGTCTCTCTTACAGGCTGTACAGGGGACAGGGTTAGCTTTTATTGCTTTCACTGAAGCAATGACCCATTTCCCTGCCTCGCCCTTCTGGTCGGTGATGTTCTTTCTCATGCTCATAAACTTAGGACTTGGCAGCATGTTTGGGACCATTGAAGGAATCATCACACCAATTGTTGATACCTTCAAAGTCAGGAAGGAAATACTTACTGGTGAGTCTCATGTATTTTATGATTCATTGAATTACTAAGATGGTCTTCACTCCAGCAAAGGATCAAGAAGGGAAAGAAGTGTTTATTTTCTATTTTGCCTGTGTGAAATCTATGTCATAAAGTCACAAAGGTTAAAAAATGGTGGAGCTAGAATTCATCCCCAGATCATCCATCCCCAGATCTTGTGTTCCTTTCTTCTACTCTTAACTGCCTCAACTTTTTATTGTCAATTCCTTTTCAAAAAAAGTTTTATTCCTCATGTGTTTGAGCACCAACACCCTACTTGGGCCCCTTGTGTGGACATGGAAGTGACCCTTGATTCTTGAAGGCTGGACTAGTGAATCCTGAGCTCTGGCAAGCCTTGCCAGTCGCAAAAGGCTGTGAGTGCAGGTCTGGCAATGGATAAATGTCTGGTGGCCAAACACTAGCCTGTGCTAGTTCAGAGAAGCCATAAGATAATAATGTGTTTCTGGCTCTAATGGCCCAAGAAGGCACGGAGGAACCAAGATGGTGGAGCTAGGCCAGGAAGTTACCTGAGCTCTCCCAAGTTTCCCTCAGAAACAACTTTAAATCAAGTCTCTAAATGGATTCTGGGGTGAGAGAACTTACAAAAAGAGTGAAACAATTTTTCAGCTTAAGATAACTTAGGACTTCAGGAAAGGTCTGTCTCACTTGGATAAAAGCGGAGTGCAGCCCAGTGCAGATGGCTGTCTAGGTACTTGAGCCACAGGATCTTAGCCACAGCACAGAATGACAAGTGAGGCCCCATGGTCCTGGGTTAGTAGGCCGTTGGCACAGCAGGTCAGCTGTAAGGTCTCCAGCCCCAGTGCAGAAGGCTAATTACCAGCCCCTGGAAACCAAGCAACAACAGGTGCTACTAGGCTGGGCCACCTCAGTGCAGTGAGCAGGTTCTGACCCCCAGTATAAGGAGCTTGGGACAGTGCCTCCTATGCCCCAGGAGTAGAGCTCAACTTTCAAAGCCACAAAACAGGCAAATAAATGATCAAGAAGCATAATAGCTCAGGAAGCCAGTCTGCTGAGATAAAAAGGAATTATCACCCACTTCCATAAGGATCACCTCATAGAAAAAAAATCTTTTATTAGAACATATATAGTTATGCAGAATAACAAGAATAAAACCAATGGGATTTATTTAATGTAATGGAATTAAAATATTTTTAAGTATCCATAAGGTGCAGGGTAGTCAACATAAAACAATGTATGAACTCTCCGGACATACCATACATTTTCATTTAAGACTTAAACCAAGTAGATAAGATCAAAATGGAAATTTGACCTTTTTCAGTCATCAGTTTAGGTATATACAGAGCTTTTTTGGAAGACATCACATAAAAAGAAATAAATTCTATTCCAGTAGGCAGGAGGTGATTGGTTACAGATTTCCAAGTTAGCTATGAGTACTCAATCAGTTCATTGACTCATTTAGAACAAAGGTCAAAGTAATCACCCGTTTAACAGAAATATGAGATTACCAAATTATTGTCTTTTAAAATTATCCTATAAATGAATGAAAAGGAATTTATTAAGTACATACCATATGATAAGCCCTGGGAATACAAATATAGAACCTATCTTTAAGGTGTTCAGATTCTAATAGGATGAGAAGTGTTCTTTTCTTTCTTTCTTTTTTTTTTTTTTTTTGGAGGGGGGCAAGCAGGGTAATTGGGGTTAAGTGACTTGCCCAAGGTCACATAGCTAGTAAGTGTTAAGTGTCTGAGGCAGAATTTGAACTCAGGGCCTCCTGATTCCAGGACCAGTGCTCTATTCACTGCTCCACCCAGCTGCCCCTAGTATTTAATTTTTATTGATAGCTTTTAATCGCCGAACTTGAAGATTAACTTGCTTTGCTTGTTTGCTCTTTTTTCTCCAGTTGTCTGTTGTCTTCTAGCATTTTCTATTGGTCTGATATTTGTGCAGCGTTCTGGAAATTATTTTGTCACAATGTTTGATGACTATTCTGCTACCTTGCCCCTGTTAATTGTGGTCATTTTGGAGAATATTGCTGTGTCAACCATTTATGGCATAGACAAGTAAGTTTCAAGATAATATGCTTTGGTAAATTTTTCTTTTTAGTCTTTAGACTCATGCACCATATTTCTATCATCAGAAATAAAATGTGGTATTGTGGAAATGCATAAATCTTTAAAATAAAATGACAGGTTCTCCCATTATTAGAGACTTTCTCTGATGACTGGGTTCTCCCATTATTAGAGGCTTCCTCTGATGCCTGTGTTTTCAAAGGTTATATACCAGTAGAACATCCCAACTCTTGTATAACCCCAACAAGCTAGAAAGGTTTTTATTATAAGCTCCTCATCTCTGTCTCTCCCCTCTCCCCCTCTCTCTTTCTTTGTCTCTCTCCCTTTCTGTAACTCTTCCTCCCTTTCTCTCATTCTCCCTTTTTTGTGCTCTCTCTTTTCTCTCTTTCTCTGTCTTTCTCTGTCTCTGTCTCCTTTCTCTTTTTCTTTCTCTCCCTCTCTCTCATTCCCACTCTCCCTATACATATCTCTCAGACATTTCTGATCCTATATTTTTAATCCGATTCCGGTTGGGCAACTTAATTTAATTTGGATTTTTCTTTATAAATCTTTAAGTTACAAGGGAACTGACAAGTGATATATATATATATATGTATGTATATATATATATATATATATACACACACACACACACATATATACATATGCATATATATATATATATAATTTGTTGCAGTGTAAGCAACTCACTGATACCTTTACACCATTATAGAATGAATTGTTCCTTTCACACAGGCAAACCATTCAGACCTTAAGATCCTGTTAATTGAATAAAATGTTAACTTCTGGATATACATTTTCTTAAAACATAGAAAACTTCCTTAAACAATATTCCTAAATAAAATCGATCCTTTTTTTGGTGACTAAGATGACTCGGGTGAGGGTCAGTGGCTGTGCTCAGCTCTGATGCCATGCTGTCTGCAGAATGAACAAGATGTGTAGGACTCTCCTTAGAGGAACTCCAACTGCTTCTACATAATTGTTCCATGTCTGCCTTTAAATTTTCTTTAATATTTTATTGTTGTAGTAGTAAGTTTATATTTACTGCAGATGGCTGTTGCAGCTATCCCTTTTTCACCGCTTGAATTATCGCCCCAAAGAAAGTATTTCAGAATCATTACATTTATTTCAGTTGTCATTTGTTGTTGCACTTAGCACAGTGTCTGGCCCAGAGCAAATTCTTAATAAAGGCATCTTTTGGATTAAACCTGTAATTTCTTTGGTAAGGAGAACTTCTAGTGAAGAAACTCCCTCCACCAGTGTACCATCACATGCTTTCTGACTTTAGAATCTTAAGAGATGTCTGGGTCAGTGAGAAGTTGTGAATTACCTAGGGTCACAAAGTCCTTATGTAGCAGGGGTTAGATTTTAATTTAATTTTCTTGACTTTGAGACCAGTTCTCTGTCCGTTTTGCAATGCTGCCTCTCCATTATGGCTTACTAAATGAGGAAACCAACCTCTATCTTAGTGAGAACAAAGTTTATAGAACAATTTCAAAGGCTTTTAAATATGGTCAACACAATCAATGCAGAGAATGTCAAAGCTCTTCTCTAAGGAAAATGGTCTTGGATTTACTTTTAAGAGTATCCCAGGTTATTTATTCACTGGAATTGTTTGCCCAAGGAAGCAAAGTGATTGGAAAGGATCCTTAATTAGTTGTTATTTTTAGGTTCATGGAAGATCTGAAGGATATGCTGGGCTTTGCACCTAACAGATATTACTACTACATGTGGAAATATGTGTCTCCTCTAATGCTCTTGTCATTACTGATTGCCAGCATGGTTCAGATTGGATTAAGTCGACCTGGCTATAATGCGTGGATAGAAGATAAGGTAAAAGACAATGAATTGCAATGAATATAATTTTAAATAAAACCTGTATATAAACTCCAATGAATGAAAACTGTTAGTTCTAGTACTCTTAAGTATTATTTTCTGCATATCCTATGTAAAATGGGGTCATCTCTTAAAATTATTTTCTTATTCCCCAAATCCATAAAAATCCAATTTGATTATTGCTATTTTTTCCTTTCAATACCTTGTTAATATTAATTGATTACTATTTTCCATTATTAATAAAAAAGAATGTGAAAATCATTTTGTCTTTCTAGAAAACTTTTTACTAGAAAACCTATTTAGCAAAATTTCAGAAATATTTTAGCTTAAGTTTATTTAATGGACTATTACTAGAATATATGTTCCCCCAAAAGGATATATAATAGCTCCATACAAATAACTATTATATAAAATAACCAATTTCTTAATTGCTACAAGTATAATGAGATCTATATTTATTACAGATTTTCCAGAAAGTGCAAGATGAAATATCTAAGTTTTTCCAGCTATCTAGGGAATTCTAGCAATTTAGACCAATGGAAACAATCTAAATAATTCAAAGTTTTCTTACCCCATCAGCCTTTTCCTCAACTGACTTAATAATTCAGGCAGTATCTTTTCCCTGGACAATTTGAATAATGGAATTTTGTAGCTATCAGCTACATTTTCTCAAATGATAAGGAAAAGTATACTTTAAAAAAGCAAATTCTAAAAGTTTTTTTATATACATCTGTTTTCTGTAAGTCATTAGACTGATATACATATGTTTCTATCATTGGGGCAAAAGTATATCTATAATCTATATCTATGCTTTAGTGGAAATAAAGGAAGAGAATTTATGATAATGTTTATATTTTGTTGTTTTCATCAGGCTGCTGAAGAATTTTTGAGCTTTCCAACTTGGGGCCTGGCCCTCTGTATATGTCTGATGGTGTTAGCGATACTTCCTGTCCCAGTTGTCTTCATTGTTCGCTGCTGCAACCTTATCGATGATAGTTCTGGCAATTTAGCATCTGTGACTTATAAGAGAGGACGAATTATTAAAGAACCTTCTAATTTAGAAGGGGATGATGCCAGCCTCATTCATGGAAAGATAGCAAGTGAGGTGCCTTCTCCAAATTTTGGTAAAAATATTTATCGAAAGCAAAGTGGTTCTCCAACCCTTGATACAGCTCCCAATGGACGGTATGGAATAGGATACTTAATGGCAGACATGCCTGACATGCCAGAATCTGACTTATAGCTTGAAAACAAAACAAAACAAACAAAAACCCAACTCACTTTGTATTTAATTTTTATCACTGAACATTGGCTCTACTAAGAGAAGCAGCAGAGGCTTCACTTACCAGAGTGCGATCTCAGGTGTTCCATGTCTCCAATATTTAATCCCAACAGTACATGGTACAGTTAACTGGAGCATCCCCTTTGGGTTCTTTGGTTTACATTTGCACTGAAGGGATTATCAACAAATCTTTCCAATTACCTAGTTCTTTCATGATATCCAAGGTTTTTTTTTTTTAATTCTCTCAATTGTATTTTAAGATATTTCTATCTTTAAAGAACAGGTATTACCTCAGTTTGTAATAATAACTGGATTTAATAATACCAACAGTTCACAAATAATGTACCTTAAGAAAAAAAATCATCCTTTTGCCTTCAGGGTAAATCCCCAGTATTCAAACGAGCTCCTAAGCTGTTCAGTAAGTTTGTGCATCTCTGCACAGCTGTATAGGTATATTATGTAGATAAGGGTGTACTTATTTTGTTAGATAATGAGGATGTAGGCAATTTGCTTGAAGAAACCTGCAAAATATTTTCTTACGTGATAGATAGCTGTATAAAACAGTAGCATCAGAAAAACAAGGCAGCACTAATACAAGCTAGATTCCTGGGTCACTGGGGACTATATGAGTTGTAGCTGTATATTTTGTGTAAAAATTTGCTTTTTTCAGTGTGAAAATGATGTAAGAGTGAGTCACTCAAGACTCTTAAGGATTGTGCAGATTTTGCATTTTTTTCTATGCCGTGTGCCTAAAAACTTAACTTGATATTTATTGTGGTTCCAAGATTATCCATAGTATATTTATATCAATATACTTCTAATGTATATATGTATATTATTAGTTCTCTATGTACTGGTTTGATAACTCAAAAGTAAGACGGCCTTTTGTTTAGTAGATTTCTGTTTTGCTTCTGTTTTTGCAAAAAGAAATCCTTGTGTATGCATTTTTGTTTTGTTTGGTTTGGTTTTGAGTCAGTAAATCGTCAAAAATTGTATGGCATTCCATTTGAATCTACAAATAAAGAAGATGACCAAAATGGTTGATGTGTAGCTTTTTAAGATGCATTATTTTCTTTGGACCCATGAGTTATTGGTAATATGAAGAAGTGGTGAACCGAAATGCACATCATGGTTTTAAAATGACTTCATGATGGTGAATTTGGGAATTTCAACAAGGCCCAAATGGGGTAGTTCACTAAAATTATTTGTTTTCTTTAGACGGGGGAAATAGAATATCCTGGCTCAGCTTAAATAATATCTTCTGCCATGTTTTTAATCCTATAAAAAATCACTCCCTTAAACGTATTGACATTTTATATCTTTTAGATTATTGACTTTATAAAATTTCACAAAATAATACCTTAAAAAAACAAAACTAAGACAACATAAACATCCAATATATTATTGTTTTCTAATAATAGCCTTTTTCTTTTGCTGTCTTCTTAAGAAACTTTCCTTTACAATCCCCAAAGCTGAGATCTCTAATGTTTTTTTTTCAAATATTGCTAAAAACATATTCCATTTTGCCATAGAAGGCAAGTATTATTTTCTTTAAGCCAGCTTTTCTCTCTTCATAGTGTCAGTTCTTATTTATCCTGGGAGGGTGAGAGGGGTGCAGATGCTCATACAAATGAATAGGCTACTTATAAAGACAGGAAATGTGCTATAGTAGATAGAAAGCTGGCCTCAGAGCCAATAATATCTAGATTTATGTCTAGCCTCTGAAACTTACTAATATACAGGGCAAGTCACTTAACCTCTCTAGTGCTAAATGTATTTCAGGGAAGGTGCTGACCTACATTTCTAGAGTTAGTGTCCTCATCTAGGACTTTCGTATGCCAGTGAAATCACAAACCTAGTCTCTCCCCTTTTTCATATTCTAAAAAAACAGATTTTTATTTGTTTTTATATTATTTAGACCTCTCTTCCCCCTACCCCCATGCCTCTCTCTGTCTCTGTCTGTCTTTCTTCTTTTTCTCTCACAATGCAGTTATTTTTTGGCAAACATCTCTCCTCCTTATAGCCCTAGAGAGCCATTCCCTGTAGCAGAGAATTTTTTTAAAGACAAAAATTCAGCAAAATAAATCAGACTATTGAAAAAAATTATATGCCACATTTCAGATCCCATGGACTTTCATATCTTGTCTCTGGGCAACACTTGTTCTTTGTAACTTCATAACATTTAGTACCAATTGTTTTGTGGTGGTTGATTTTTCCATTAACATTGTTGTCATTGGTGTATATTGTTTTGTCCACTCTGATTACTTCACTTTGTATTAGTTCATATAATTCTTTCTACTCTTCTCTTTATTTATCACTGTCTCTGCTTATTGTTTAGAAAAGAATCATTTAAAAATAAGGACAAAACTAGAAGTGATCTTCAAGGCCATCTATCAATAGATACCTTTGGTATCAATAATGAGCAGGCTGAGGCCCATAGAGATTAAATGAATTACTTAAGGTCACTAGGAAATTCATTAAGTCCTCAGATTTCAAAGCCAAAACTATTTCTGCTGTACTGTGTTGGTTCCTGTGTGGAAATGGAAAGAGTAGCTACAAACACATTTGTCCCTTTCCCCTTCTCAAACACTTACTTGCCATTGGGTGGACTCCAAATTAATGAAAGCTCTATCTCAGCAATAATTTAAATTCATAATTTGATGATGGAAATCCTTGGAGTTTTCTATACTGGTAGTATTAAACATTAGCCTTAGCCCTTTCCCCCATATTTTTATCAGTGTTCACAGGCAGGCTGCCTCTGTATCTTACCCATTTTGATTTTGTTAACAGCCTGAATTATCTTCCTTGTTATCAGCATGGCTCAGATCTCTACCAAGTCATCATCTATCATCTGTTTCTCTTTCTTGGGGATAAAATGCATTACTATTGAAACTAGTTCTCACATTAAACCTAATGGCCAAACCAATATATAGTGGCTAAATCTCCAAAATTTTAATGTATTGCCCGAGATATATCTATTTTTTAAATCTTATTCAGTTATTATGCTTAATCTTCTTACATTTTAATTCTAAGATATTATAGCTATAGATTTACTCATTGACTTATTTATACTTAAAAAGGAGATAAGAATTTTCATATTTTAGCAGTCTATTTTTAGGATAAAATATTTTCTTTGAATATCATTCACAAATTTCAGTCACTTTTGATACTTTTATTAATAATGTGTTTGTTGAACATAATTATAATGGGAATAAACCAGTCTCCCCATTTCAGCATACCAAATCCTTCTGAATAGCTTTCCTGGGCACACATCCACTTTGGAAAAGATCCCTGGCTTTCTTTCCATATTTTGGACCTTTCTAAGAACTTCTGTCCATATGGGAAAGATCCTTAACATTTCTATAGGATGGACAATGTGATGTCTGGTGAGTGTAAAAGTGTATTTATATAGCACTTTCTGGTTTCAATGAATTTTTCTTTTAACAATTCTTTTCAAGAAAAATACAAAGACTACATCTTCATCACCATTGACCAGTTGAAGAAGCAGAGAGAGAATTGAAATGACTTGACCAGGATTATATAACTAGTAAGCATGAGAACTATGGTTTGAATAATCCAGGTCTGCTTAACTCCAAGAACAGTGCTTTATGTATACACACCCATACACACCCATGTATATTTGCTTTTTGGCCAGGGGAAGGGAGGGCAATTGGGATTGAGTGACTTGCCCAAGGTCACATGGCTAGTAAGTATTAAGAGTTTGAGACTGGATTTGAATTCAGATCCTCCTGACTCCAGGGCCAGTGCTCTATTTACTGCACCAGCTAGCCACCCCAGTGCTTTTAAAAATATACTACAGAAATCATGGAGGCATCTAAGTGGATAGAGCACTGGACCTGGAGCCAGGAAGACTCATCTTGTGGAGTTCAAATCTGACCTCACACTAACTGTGTGACCCTGGCCAAGTCACCTAACCCTGTTGGCTTCAGTTTCCTAATCTGTCAAATGAGCTGGAGAAGGAAATGGCAAACAATTCCAGTCTCTCTGACAAGAAAACTCCAAATGCAGTCACAAAAGAGTCTCACATAACTGAAACAACTGAACAATGACAAGAAACACAAAGAAACAGCAAGGTGGTGCAGTGGACAGAGACTTGAATGTGGTGACAGGAAGTCAAGAGTTCAAATGGAGCCTCAGATGCTTTCTAGTAGTGTGACCTTGGATAAGTCACTTAACCTCTGTCTGTCTCCATTTTCTGGTCTGGAAAAGAGGGTAAATATAAGCTCGTAAGCACCTACCTCCCAAAATTGTGAGGAAACCTGTGTACCCCTTCTCAGAATCATGCTTAAAAAAGTAATTGAAAGAAATGCTTAATTTCAGTTAGAGGTTAATGCCATTTTTCCCTCAAGCTTCTGAAAGCCCAGGTTAATAACCCTTGATATAATCTAAACTTTTTATTTTAATAAGGACTTAAAGACTTCTAGACTTCAGTAATAATAAGAAAAACTTTTGAGGCAGCTGGTGATACAAAATGGATAGAGCCTGGAGTCAGGAAGACCCAAGCTCAAATTTGACTTAGCAGCTGTGTGACTCTTAATGAATTACTTTATCTCTGCCTCTATTTCCTTAGCTTTCCTCTCAGATCAGGAAAACATGATCCCAAGGCCAGAACTGAGGTGCAGGTCAGACTATATAGCAGTACCAGAAGCCACTGAGTATAGCAGGAAGCTGCCATTGAGTGGGGGTCAAGTTATAATGCAGCATATCATTTAGGTGGAGGTGAGATAGACCCAACTTTACTAGTTATTTTAGAGGTCCTGGTCCTAATCTTTGGTAAAATCCCTTTCCGTGTAATCAAGTGTACCCTTGATTTTATCCTACATTCAGGACAATAGCAGCTAGGGTAAGGGTAAGGACACTGCCGGAATAGAAGATAAAATCAGGAATGGTGAAAACATGTTTACTTTTTCTTTTTGCTTCCTAGAGGGCCTGACTCACTGTGGTGAGTGCTTGTTGAATAAAGTGATTAAAAAAAAAGTCATAATGGATTTAGCATCCACCTGTGAGACATTAAGCAAGTGATTGATTGTCTGCACTCTGGGGATGAGGATTTGTGAGGAGGGTGGAATAAGTATTTATACAATACCTACTGTGTTCCAGGAACTGTGGTAAGCATTTTGAGAAATATTACATCATTTGATCCTCACAGGAACAGTTCAAGGTAAGTGCTATTATTATCTCCATGCCTTGCTGAAGATATTTCTCTATCTCTAGAAAGTTCTGCCGATAACACCCCCCCACATACATACCCCTTGATTTTCATCACTTATGTACTTTTCATACGACATTTTATATTATTGTTATTGTATATTCCCTTGTTGAGTGAGTAAATGAATAAATAAATGCAAAATGCATTTTTTGCAAAAAATGCATTATTACACACTTGTAATGTGCTAAGTGGAGGCATTGAGGTGACTCAGAGGGCTGGACCTGGAGTCAGGAAGACCTGAGTTCATATCCTCCTTAGACACATACTAACTGTATGCTTTGGGTAAGTTACCTAACCTCTGTTTTCCTTAATCCACTGGAGAAGGAAATGGCCAACCACTCCAGTTGATGTTGTTGGAGAAGAGGGCTAGTGACATCATGAGGGTGATGCCTTGCCTTGTGTAAGAATTGGATTTAAGTGAGTCAGAGAGTCATTCAACTCCAATGTCAAGACAAAAGCCAAGATGACAGGAGATGGCCCAGGATGCAGTTGGTGATCTTGGCCTTTCTAAATCAAGGTCTTATACAGTTCTAAGTTTGTCTGAAGCAGTGCCCATTCAGTGATTAATGGCTAGGTAAGAACTGAGACAAAAGATGGTTCCATTTAGCATCACAAAACCATCAGTCTTGGAGAGGAAGACCCTTAGAATTACTAGCCAGAATAGAAAATAATTACTGTTTACATTTATCTTAAGCCATCAAAACCTAAACAATGAGCCACCTGAGGCTTGTATTGGGGGCTATTATTGGATATTCAATGAAAGTCAGAGTGATTTGGGTTTAAAGGCATAGTTGTGTAGTTCCGTTTGAAACACAATGGGCTTTTTATAGCCTGTTTTTTTAGAGTTATAGTTCAAGAAATCATAAATGAAAACTTATACACTAAAAAGTAAATTGTCCCATGTTTTGAAAAAGAGAAAATAAAGATAACTGAATAGATATAAAAACATTAGAAAAATTAAAAAAAAATAAAGAACAAAAGAAAGTGTAGGCCCCAAACCCAAAAATGTTTTAGAAAATATAAGCAACCAAAAATTGTTGCTGTTGTTAGTCCTTCATTCTGGAAGAGGACCAGTGAAATCATGAGGGTGATGTCTTGCCTTATGTGTGAACTAGAATTAAGTGAGGCAGAGCTGTACAAAATCATCAGCATCAATTTCTCCTCCAAAGTCATCAGAGTACAGTGGCAAGACAAAAGTCAAGATGACTGGTGATGACCCAGAATACGAGTGAGTGACCTTGGCCTTTCTAAATTAAGGTCTTTCTCAGGTCTTAGTTTATTTGAGGCAATACCCATTCAATGACTAAGGGTATCTTTGCCAAGAAAATCTCATGGAGAGTATTGGTGTGGTGTGGTTCCGAGGGTCAAAAAGAGTCAGATACAGCTGAATGACTGAAAGCAACACAATATGCCAAGAACTATACTGAACTGGGCGTGGGAATTCAAATACTTAAACAAAGATAGTTATTACCATCAAGGAGCAAGGGAAGAGAGGACTTTCTCATAGGGAAAGACAACACAGATAGGAAGCTGCATCCAGGGAAGATTGTTGTGGTTTGGAAAGCTATAGGAATGCTGAATGGATTCATAGAAGAGTAGATTAAGACACCTTTTGGATTAGAAGCAGCAAAATTGATTTGATTGTGACTTGAGCTGAAAAAAGATGGGGCTTGTAGATGTGATAATCCATGTGAGGTAGCTACCAGTCAGGAGAGTAGTATTCCAGTGTAGAAGACTTAAGGCCTCTGGGTAATAGTGTCTAGTCTAGTGGCAAGTGGGCAGGTGAGAAGATGTCTGGGGACTGAAATGAAACAAGGCTGGGGCCTTCTTAGATACAATGGCAGTTTGGTGGCACAGTGGATAGAATTGTAGACTAGAGTAAGGAAGGCCTAAATTGAAAATCAGCTTCAGGCACTTACTAGTTGTGTGACCCTGGGCAAGTCACTTTACCTGTCTGCTTCAGTTTCCTCAAGCAAAAAATGAGGATATTTGTAAAGCACTTTGCAAATCTAAACACACTATGTAAATTCTATCTATAATAATTATTGTTATTGATATTATTGCAATTATCATATTATATATTAATAATATAGATTATATATAAATTACAAATTGCTTATATTATATATTGTATAATATATTGCTATACATTATATTAATTATATCATATCATATTGTAATTTATCTTAAAGTGTCATTAACTTTCTATCAGTCAGTCGTGAAAACATAACTTTGGCCAAAAATGAACATTCTTTGTGTTTTACCTTTCTGTAGAGCCTTACTTCAAACATGCAAATCACATTTTATTTTATTTTTTTGCTTTTTTTGGAGGGCAATTGGGGTTAAGTAACTTGCCCAAGGTCACACAGCTAGGTTTTTTTATTTGTGTGTGCATTAAGTGTCTGAGGCCGGGAACTGAACTCGGGTCCTTCTGACTCCAGGGCCAGTGCTTTACACACTGCACCACATTTTAAAAAAGAGAAATGAAAATAGGATTCTTTTTCTTCTCTAGAAATATTGTAGTTGTCTTTGCTCTGTGTATTTAAAATACCACCTGAAGGAATTTTTTTTTGAAATTGAATTTTTTTGAAGACCTCAAAACTTGGATAATTATCAAAAATCTTTGGGGCCACATGTGACTCATGTGTGGTACTCCAGGAATAAACACAACAATGCCCTTCCTATGATGATTGCTATTATTGTATTTTCTTTGACTCTATTGACTTTGTAAAAAATAAATTCAATCCCAGTGTTGAGAAGATAAAGGTCTAGAGAGGCAACTGAAAGTTTTCTGAGAACATAATTTTTCTGGGGAAAGACTTTTACAATTACAGTTACTTAGCTTCTTTAAAGGAATTCCCATAGAAAGTAGAAGAATGGAATGATATTCTCAGTGATGCGTATGTTCTGTGGTAATTAAAACTAAACCTTGAGGTAGTCAAATATGGCAGTAAAATTGGGATTCTCATAGCATTCATTTAGTGGTTGGTCTTCCTATTAGCATTTTCCTTGTTATAACAACAACAAAACACAGAGAAATATAAGACTTTATTCACATCAGTGACAAAGTCAGTAGCCAGATTTGGGAACTATAATCACTCTATTGAAATTCTCATTGGGAAAAAAATATTTTTTTTCTTTTTTTCCCCTTTGACTTAAAGACAACATCAACCCAGAACCATTCCCAGTTAGTCATAGAGAATTGATGTGGAGATATTGAGAAATGGGGAACAGGGAATGGATGACTGGGATTAGAGTGCCCAGTCTCGAATCTCAACTCTACCACTTGTTATCTGTTTAACATTGAAAAAAGTTACTTAATTACTTTGGGCCTCAGTTTCTTCATTAATAAAATAAGGGCTATTTGAGCTCTATTTCTACTCTTAGGATCTAAAGAGCATGATAAGCCAAGCTAGATAATTTAACTTTGAGCTCTTAAGGTTGGATTTCTCAATTAGAGTATTGATACTAGGTGGTCATATGTAATTGACTGACACCAAGTAGAATGCTCAACTCACAATCATTCATTAAAAGTGATGTGACTACAAAAGTAATCTTTCTACATGGAAAAAAATTAACAGAATGATTATTCAATCATCATTTGGTATGACATGAGAGCCTAGTTTTGCTTTGTGTTTTTTTATGAAACATATTTAAAGTAGTTGGAAACTTCTTCATCTAGTGTTTTCCTCCAACTCAATCAAAATAGTATCTGAAAGAGTTAAATGATATAAAATGCATCTCTGTATGTAAAAAAAAAGTGAACTGGAAAGTTATTAGCCAAATTTTACCAATTATAGTCATTTGACTACAGGCCTCAGCACCATAATTTGCCTTTGCCTGGTAGAGAGATGAACAACAAACTAGATACAAATTCTGATTATCATTGAATAAAGTAGCGTACTTTAAAAATGACCAAACAAAAATATTATGTGGAATCAATACCCATTTTTATGATTATATCCTGCCTCTCAGAGTTTTGCCTTTGTGCAACCTTGGTGAAATAATTTTCCTTCTCCAGGCCTCAGTTTCCTTTCCTGTAAATTGGGGAGGCTGGATTAAATAACCTCTAAACTCCCACCTAGCATTAATGATCTTTGAATCTGAATTCAGAAACTTCCCCTCAAACTTACCACTAACACATATTTGTATATATGTATTCTATGTGTGTGTATATGTATACACACACACATATATATATACATATATATACACACACACACACACACACATTTATGTGCATGTGTATCTATTCAGAAACTTTCTCCCCCACATATTGTACTACATAGGTTGTTGTGCTGTGTTTGTCCTTTGTTTTTAAAGAGGACCATGGCATCAGGGAAAAGATGACTTGACTTGCAGTTGACTTTGATTTGAGTGAGGGAGGGCTGTGCAAGGTCACCAGCCTCACTTTCTCCTCTGGAGCCATATAGATCCAGTGACCACATATTTATCAGGATGCTGGAAAATGACCCAGGATGCAAGGGGATACCTTCATCCTATTAGGCTAAGTCCTTTTCACATACTCGGAGTAAGTTAACGTCTATTCAATGAATGTAAGATTTGAGTCAAGGGATAGCCCCTTTAATTAGGAAAAAAAAATCCAGCTGGGAGGGGAAGACCCTCAGGGTTGCTGTTCCAAAGAGAAACACTTACCACTGACATTCACTCTAAGCCAGGAGGGCCCAATATACAGCTATTAAGTGGAACTTGGGCAGTTACCCATTGCACAGCCCTCTCACTCAAATCAAAGTCAAATACAAGTCATGTCATCATTTTCCTGATGCTATATTACTCTTTGAAAATGAAGGACGAACACCAAACCAACAACCTTCCTTACCTTCTTTTCCTTCCTTTCCTTTCCAGCCCTTCCTTCCTTCCTTCAACCCAGTTCACTCCAAAGATCATAGATTAGACCACAATAGGTCTCTGCCCAAGTTGTACTTAATGGCTATATTATGAGCCCTCCTGGCTTGGAGTGAATGTTAATTGCATAAATATACACAACAACATATAAATATATGCACGTAAATATACAGGATAAACACACATAAAATATTTATACAAATATGCACATATATAATCAAAATATATGTATTTGTGTGTATATATACTATAATATACATATATATATATGTCGGTTTTAAGTTTAAAAGGAGAAAATTTCCAAATATAAGTGTGTGTGTGTCTATATGTATAATCAATTATTGGTGTATATATACATATACAAACATACATTGGTTCTGGTCCAGTGTCTGACACATACTGCCTGTGTTACTCTAACCAAGTCATTTGACTTCTCAGTACCCTAAAAATACTAACTTGTTGAGCAATTAGAGATCTGTTTGGACTCAGTGTGTGTGTGTGTGTGTGTGTGTGTGTGTGTGTGTGTGTGTGTGTGTGTGTGTGTGTTTGGTTGTTTCAGTTCTGTCTTATTCTAGATGATCTCATTTGGGGTTTTCTTGGCAAAGATACTAGAGTGGTTTACCATTTCTCTTATTCATTTTACAGATGAGGAAACTGAGGCAGTCAAGGTTAAATGACTTAACAGGGTCCCATAGCTAGTAAATACTCAAGTCTCAGATTTGAACTCAGGTCTTCTAGACTCCAGGCCCAGCGTTCTATCTACTGTGCCACCTACTTGTTACACACACACACACACACACACACACACACACACACACCCTCTCTTCTTTCTCTCTGCACACACACATATATGTATATATGTATGTGTGTGTATTTAAAATAAAAGGCAGCATGTTCTAAAAAGAAAGGAAAGATCCAAAGTGTTATAGGAGGTTTAAGGGAACAGGGTCATGAGAAGAGGCTTTCTGAAGTAGTGGGAACTGTGTTGGACCTTGTATTGAAAGCAGTGATTTCAGAAATTTACTTGGTTAGTCATGTGAAAGGTGAGCTGAAAAGACAAGAGAAAGGATAATCCTTTATGAGGCCATTACATAGTTCAAGTCAGAGGAAATGAAGGCCTAAAATAGGGTGGCTGAAGTGGAAATGAGGGGATAATTATATATATACATACATATATCATGGAGGTATAATGAATGAGATGTTTGTAGTTCATTAAGTATGGGGAACAAGGCAGATTGAAAAGTTATGGTATAGGGCAAAGAGTATTAACCTTCATATTTCTCTCTCTCCCCCTCCCTCCTTCTCTTTCCCTCTCTCTCATTCTCTCTCTCAACAACACATTTTTCTTTCTTTCATTTTCACTCTCATATCTCTCAATTTCTGTCTTTTACTCTCTCATTTTCTTTCATTCTCTTTAATCCTCTTTTTCCTCTCTACCCCTTTTCCCTCTCTGTCTTGTTCTGTCCACCCTCTTAATTCTCTCTTCTAATGATTCTCCTGGTCAGTAATGTTTTTTTGTCTTTTTGGAGGGGGGAAGGCAGGGCAATTGGGGTTAAGTGACTTGCCCAAGGTCACATAGCTAGTAAGTATTAAGAGTCTAAGGCCAAATTTGAACTCAGGTCCTCCTGACTCCAGGGCTGGTGTTCTATTCACTATGCCACCTAGTTTCCCCATGGTCAGTAAATTTTGTCTGTCGAAACATTTGGTGACTATTAAGCAACTTATTCAAAGTTAAGGCCATTTGTCCAGGCTCACATAGCTAGTATATGGAGAGGCAACCTAACATAGTAGATACAGAGCCAGCATCAGAGTCAGTAAGAGCTTAATCTAATTCAACAGAAATGGAGGATCCATGGGGAAGAGTAGGAGAAGGTTTTAGTAAGGAGATGATAAATTCAGTTTTGGACATAGATTTTGAAATGCTGATAGAATGTTCTATATAAAATCATACCTTCAGTTAAGTAACAGGAGGTGGTTTTGTGTGTGTGTGTGTGTGTGTGTGTGTGTGTGTGTGTGTGTGTGTTCAATTTAGCAAATAATTCAAGCTATACACAAAACTGAGCAGCTAAGTAGAGCAGTGGATAGAGTGCCAGGCTTGGAATCAGTTAAGACTCATCTTCACAAGTTCAAATCTGGCTTCAGACACTTACTAGCTGTGTGACCACAGGCAAGTCACTTAACCCTGTTTGCCTCAGTTTCCCCACCTGTAAAACGAGCTGGAGAAGGAAATGGCAAACTACTCCAGGATCTTTGCCAAGAAAACTCCAAATGGGGTCACAAAGAGTTGGACAGGACTGAAATGACTGAACAACAATAAAAATACCTAAAGCAGTAATAGGGATGGTGATGTTATGTTTTATAACTAGAATGTTTGCTAGAATTTAAGCTTCTTGAAGGCAAGGACCTTCATTTTGTCTTTATATCTTCTGGTTCTAGCAGAGTCTGGTGTATAAATTCTTAATCAGTTCACATCGATTGATTGATTGATTGCTTCTCACAGACACTCAAATCACACGGCTAAGTAGCTTTCCATTTCACCATTAAATTTAGGGTCAGTTCTTCTCTTGGCATTCTACAAGAGTCTGCAGTCATAATTAATATCTCATTGCTGTGAGTAAAACCACAGAGATCCAACTCTCTGGCTGTATTTCCAGGAGGATGATGCAATTTTCCATGAGGAAAGGATGATTAATGTATTTGGACATGGAAACTTTATTTCTTAATAGAAAAACTGTATTATCCTGGCAAGCTATTTAAGGAAGACATAGAGTTAGAACTATCCTTTTCAGTTTAAACAAGAGTAAGTCTCCAGCCAAAACAGTTTACTGATGTGTAACAGATAGTTGAAATTGTCTGTTAGGTTATGATTTTTTCCCACTGTGTTATGAAATTCTTATTGACCACTCAGACATGCTAGATCTTTTTGAATGATAAAAATGAAAAAAAAACACATCTATTAACCACTTACTTTGTGTCACTGTGTATACAAATACAAAAATGAGTCCAACCCTGTTTTCAAGAAGAAGGAGGTGACAACATATATAGCAGAATAGTGGTCAAAGAGAGAGATATTTTGGCTTGGGACATCACAGACATAAAAAGAGACAAAGGGGAGTTAATTGACAAGTCCTTTCGAGCAACAATGGGAATATGAATTTGATTATGGTCCCAGAACTAGAAAGTAATGGAAAGGGGGAAAGTTTGTGTGAAGTGGTCAGGCAGATGGCAAAGGTTCAGAGATCCACAAGGTGTAGTAACAGGTGGGGTAGATGGCAAAAAAGTGATTGGGATGAAATATCTTTCAAGTGTCAATGAAAGGTAAGTTCAGAGGGATAGAATATTTAGCTATCAAGGCAAAAATATCAGGTTCTACATTTTTTATAAGAATATAGATATCTCCTTTTTGTAACCTCATCTTTTAGCCATGTAAGGAATGCATGGTACAGTGGAGAGTACTGGATTGGAAATAGTAAGACTGATCCAGATCTTGGGCTCTGCCACTTAACTGCTCATGTGGCCTTGTGCAAATCATCTAATCTTGAGCCTCAGTTTCCTCTTCTGTAAAATGAAGGGTCTGGATTTGATCTCTAAAATCTTTTCTAGCTATATGTCTTTGATCCAATAAATCAGCCCAATTCATTGTCATCTTCAAATTAAATCCTCTGCTTTCTGGAAAAAAAATTGTCCTCTCGCTGCTCCCATGGGTTGGTGCTCTAGTTTCTGTCTTTATGCTTTTGCACAGATTGCTTCCCATGCCTGTAATGCTCTCCCTCCCCATCAGCACCTCTTCCCTTCCCTCAAGGTTGAGCTTAGATGCCATCTCCCATAGTCAGCCTTTCTTGATTCCTTCACTCCTCCCCACCAAGTGGTTGTGCTCTCTCCTTACTTGATTTGCCTCCTATTTATTTCTCCATGTGCCTCTTATATCCCTCAGTAGGATGTAAATTCTTTGTTCTCTATTAAAATATTTTTCTCCTTGTATCTCCAGCACCTACCCCGGTGCCTTGTACACAATAGATGATTAATAACTTTACTGGACAAATGAACAAACACTTAAATACTTTAACTCTTAAGATCATAGGACCGTAGGTTTTGGTCTGGAAGGAATCTTTGGGATTATCTAGTCCAATCTCTTAATTTTTTAGATGAGGAAACTGCATTCCAGAGAAGTTGTCTTGTCTACTTTTCCAGATCCAGGGAACATCAGAGCCTAGGGTTACTGCCAGGTCCTTTGTCATTGAATCCATTGACTTCATTGATATGGGTAAACCTTGAAACCACTCTAAGAATTAAACAAAATCAAATAAGTCTAGTGGCCCACTTTCTGATGGTAAGTTGCCCCTTCCCCCCTGAATTTATATAAACAGGTTCTTGGGTGACAAAGCTATCACCAAACCTCACATTGGAATGCTTTCCAAGGGACAGCTAGGTGGCACAGTGAATAGAGCACTGGCCCTGGAGTCAAGAGGACCTCAGTTAAATTCAACCTCAGATACTTGACACTTACAAACTCTGTGACTCTGGGCAAGTTACTTAACTCCATTGCCTCAAAACCAAACCCAAACCCAAACCAAACAAAGAAATAAAAAAACAAACAAAAAAAGAAATCTTTTCCAGCTTGGTGGAACCTGCTGATCTCTGAAAGGAAAGGCTATTGGTCTCCTTATGCCAGGGGGTCTACCAAGGGATGGCCTTAGGCGGAAATGTGAAGAATTACTGTATTTCACCACAAAAGGACTGCAGATTTTATGCCAAAAAAAGTGAGGTATGACTATTCTCATCCTTAAAAAGAAATAAAAGAAACAAAAATGATTGTGCTGGTATTACTTAAGGAAAAATTGTTACTAAACTGTCTTTGGTGCAAGATTAGGATGAGTGGAATACTCATGAATATACATTAAAATTGAGAAACATTTCTTACCATATCAGGAGACTTATTCGGGAAGCTTCACCTGCCCACCTGCTCCCTCTCTTTGGCGTATGGCTCTTCATTGGGTTGAATGACAATATCGTTAGTACTATAGCATTTAAACAAACCATACAAGTTGACTTTTGGAAATATATTAACAATGTACATGAGCTGAGAATTCTAGGCTCAGGGCTGCGATAGATGAGAGATAAATGCATATTCTTAGGCCACTGGTACATACATTGCTGCTCAATTTACCTTTTAAGTGCCTGAGGAACAAAATTACACCATGCTACGATTACCTGATGAAAGGCTGCAAACCAAGTTTTGGACTGAAAAAGAAAAAACTGAAAACCAAAAACACAGGGTGCAGCGATTATGCAGTGATGTGTGGTAGGTGGTCCTACTGAAGTCCTACTCACCCTCTCATATATGTGTATATAGTAGAAATAATAAACACTTATTTGCACCATTGCAACTGTCATGGGGATAATCTATATAGCCCCTCCACTGCTGCCCTCACCCCCATCCCCACCCCAACTCCCTCAGTCTTCTTTAACTAGACCACTTTAATTAAATTAAGCATTCATAAGCTGAGCTGAGCTCACTTGGGTTTTCCCCTGAATGCATGTATTCAGTAAGGAATGGTGTGATGCAGTAATCCATTTGTCCCCATGATGAAGACAGAAGAAGGGGGCTGCATCAAAAAGGTCTGACCACAGCAAGAGCTGTCCACCTGTTGGGAAATGACATCTGCTCTAGCTCCTTTACTCTTCTTTGGAATGTTCTGCTTGGGACTCTGGGAACCTCCTCCTTAGACTGTCTGTTTTGGGGAATAGAAGGAACATTCTGGGTGACCCTGGACAAATCAATGACTCTCAGCATTTCTAGGGAACTCTCTGAAATTTGAAATTGCTGAGCAGATGCTAATTTGTATCAGTAGAAACAGCTGGGTGGTGTGGTGGGTAGATCCCTGAGCCTGAAGTTGAAAAAACCTGAGTACAAAAGTAGCCTCAGACACTTACTAGCTGTGTGACCTTGAGTAAGTCATTTAAATTCTGTCTACCTCAGTTTCCTCAATTGTGAAATGAGGATGATAATAATAATACTCAGGGTTGGATCAAATGAGAAGTGCTTAGCATAATGCTGGTACATAGTAGGCACTTTATAAATGCTGCTATTATTGTTGAATAGACAGGTCAGACTTTGTGACCCCATTTGAGATTTTCTTGGCAAAGATACTGGAGTGGTTTGCAATTGCCTTCTTTAATTTATTTTACAGATGAGGAAACCAAGGCAGACAGGCTTAAGTGACTTGGAAAGGGTCATACAGGTAGTAAGTTTCTGAGGTCAGATTTGAACACAGGTCCTCCTTACCCTAGGTCCATTGTTCTGTCCACTGCACCACCTAGCTGCCTGTATATCATATAAATGCTAGCTATTGTTAATCCCTTACCTGTACCATGAAACACTGGTAAGGAGGGGGGTGTTTAAAGAAATCAAGGCCAATCTTTCAAAGGAAGACTATTAGTCTCCCCAGACCAGGGATCTACCCAGGGATGGTCCTAAAAGAAATTGTGAAAAATTAGGCAGTTTGTTTTGAAGCCCTAGTCTCCCTTTTACATAAAAATATATATTGCAAATACACACATATTTGCTTACTCACGCATTCATCTATCTGTCTATCTGCCTGTCTATCTACCTACTCATCTATTGTGACATTTAAAAAGCTTGAGAGACATGAATTTTGGGTAATTAATCATTTTATTAATAATGCTAGCATTTTATTAATAAAAGGTCTGTGGTACTCTCCAATGCCAAAGACTCCTCACGGTGGTAGGCTCACAATTTATTTGCCCTTGGAAGAGTGGGTGTTCCTGAGAGTAGCAATCAGCTCTGATTGGTTAACAATTAATGAAAGAATGAATATTATAATAAGAAGTTAATCTATTCTGATGAAGGGCTTGGGGTATACATTTGATTATGTCATTTACTTCTAAAATATCCCCAGTCTTGAGCAATCTAATCAAATAATTTATCCACACCCAAACCTGAGTAGAACACAATGGACAGGGATTCACCTCAATAAGGTGGTCTAAGTGGGGGTAAATTTTTGACAGAGTTCAGTAATGTCCTCCAAAGGTGGACTTGGAACAAGGAAATAGGACAGGGAAAAAGCCTGAATCTCCCCCATTATTGGTTATTAATAATCATTGTTCTATCTATCTATCACCTTTGATCTCATTATCCCTTGTCCTCCTCAGGATTCTAGCTTTCATAACTCTCATTTATGCTAATCTATAACATTAATAGCAATTTAAAGTTTTAAATGTCTCTTGTAATAACATTTTCATTTTAAAAGGAATTAAATGGATAAAAGATCCTTTAAAGGGATAAATGGCTTACGATAGAATTTCAAGCATGAATAAATAGGTGGGAAAATTTTTTTCTTTTTCTTTTTTGATTAGTTTATTCCAGGACACTGTCAAGACAACCTCACTATGTTAGTAATCACTGGTTACCAGGTGAATGGCTCTTACTCAACCAAAATTACTATTTTAAAATTTCTTAGACTAGATCTATAGGAAAGGCTTTATTATACCTGATGCTGATAATTTGCCCCAGTGTACCCTCAAAAACCTTAATTGTAATAATGGGTGGTTGACCAAAATATTCTCAAATCAGAAAGCAGAACAAGTACGAGTGAATTGGGCTCATTCTCATAAATCAGTCAGGTCTATCAGGCAACTTGACGACCACACACTTGAGACTGAATTTCATAAAGATTATCAAGAAAGATTGAGGGAAAAAAAAAGATTTCATGGCCAGATTATATGCTGATCTTTCCTCATGTATATGTGGTCTTTCTCATGACTAGAAGACAGAAAACACTTGGGAAAGACACTGAAGAGATCCCTGCATGGAGAGAAAAACAACAATTGGGGGAGTGGTCATGGCCTGGCTTAGAAAGAAAGCAGGAGAGAGAATTGAGCAACTGAACATATTGAAAATCCAGCTGAAAACATAAACCTAATTCTTCTAAGAATATAACCAACAGGACTCATTATTTTTCTATTTTGGACAGTAATTCCTTGGGGAAATTAAAAAAAAAAGATCAAGGAACAGGCATGAAAGAGACTAGATAAATACCATGTGTTTATGCAAAGATTCATTAAACTGACCTTGCCAGCAAGGAGGTTGACATCTCTAGGTTGTCTTTATATGCTATGGCTCAATCAAAAACTTCTAAAGGAATCATTTTAACCAAATATTTCTTTCCCATACCAATTAACTTTATGGAATGGATCACCCAAAGCTATTACAATGGAGGTGAAAGGGAATGAGTCAACCTTACTCTCATTGAATTTGGCTTATGGCAGGAATACTTGGGTATCTTACCCTACAGGAAAGTAGGGGGGAAGGTGAAAAGAAGGGGGATGGTAGAAGGGAGGGCAAAGTGGGGGAGAGGGTAGTTAGAAGCAAACATTTCTGAAAAGGGACAGGGTCAAAGTAGAAAATAGAATTAATGGGGGGTAGAATAGGATAGAGGGAAATACAGTCTTTTACAATATGACTACTATGGAAATGTTTTGTGTAACTACAAATGTATAAGTTATATTGAATTGCTTGTCTTTACCAGTGGGAGTGGGTGAGGAGGGAAGAAGGGAGAGAATTTGGAACTTAAAGTTTTAAAAACAATGTTAAAATTGTTTTTACATGCAACCAGGAAATGAGATATACAGGCAATGGGGTATTGATATCCATTTTGCCCTATAAGAAAGCAAGCGGGGTGGGGTGGGGAGGATATAAGAAATGGCAGATTGGGGGAAAGGGTATTCAGTAGGCTTGCCATCTTGGGGTGAGGGGTAGGGGAGAGATGGGGAGAAAATTTGTAACTCAAAATTTCATAGAAATGAATGTTGAAAGCTAATAAATAAAAATTAATTAAATGTAATGGATCACCCAAAGATGAAGAATGTAGCTGAAATATTTACCCTCCCAGAAACACACACACATGTCTGTATGTGTGTATATGTATAAATGTCTATGATATATTTACCCTATATATATATATATACATATATATATGCACATATTTATTTTTAAAGGCTTTTTGTTTTTTCAAAGATAAACATCTTAGTTTGGAGAGGGAAAATATCAAGCATTCATTAAATGTCTACTGTGTACCAAGTGCTATGTTAATTAAGCACTTTACTTAGATTATTTGATCTTCACAATAACCCTGGAAGGTAGGTATTATATTCTCGTTTTGCAATAGAGGCTAAGATGATTTGCTCAAGGTCACACAAATATGTCAGAAATTGGATTTGAACTCTGATCTTCCCGATTCCAAGCCTAACACTCTAATATACCTTTTAGTTGTCTATGCTAATTAGCTAATGAAATATATATATCAAATGAATGTGTATTCTCTAATTATATAGGCTAAGTATTAGTCCTTTGAGAATATAAATTCAGTTACAAAAGAATATCATTTAGTGAAAATGAAAGATATTTCGGTAGAGAGAGCCTTGATTCTAGAATCTGATATGTGGGTTTGAATTCTTGTTATATAGTCCTCACTACCTCTGTGACATTGGGAAAGTCACTAAACTTCATTTACCTCATATGTAAGGTGAAAGGGCTGGAAAAGGTAATATCTAAGATCCCTTCCAACTATAAATTCAATGAAAACTTCTTTACATTTTCACCATTTTTAAAAGGGAAGGACAACCATGAATTAATTCACAGGGTGAAATTCAGCCATTGACCACTGGAGGGTAGTAGCACATTTCTCAAATCAATTGGAAAGGTCCGTATGTTGAGAATTTTTCTTTGCTTTTTCGAATAAAGTGACAGAAAGAGTGGGGATTTTAGACAGTGTGCTTTATATAATCTTTTTTTTCTTAAGTATTCACTTCATGCACCTCTTTCAATGTATGTTTCTAAAGGAAAATATGTTTCAATTTCTTTTTTAATGTAAAGGACAATAATTATGTAAGAAGAACATCAAAATGCCAACCTGTATTGATTGTGAAAAATTGATCAGAGATAATTTCTAAATGCTTTTTAAAAAACCTTAAGAAAATTGATATGCTTTATTGAAATTTTATTAATAATACTGTAGATAATCATTTTTGAAAAATACTTTGAAAACAATCTTTCTATAGGACTCTACATCTTTGACACTGTACCTGGATTACTGATTTAGGGCTGGAAAGGAGTTGAAGAGTCATCTGGTTCAATCCTTTCATTTCACAGAGGAGGAAACTGAGGTCTACAAATTTGAAATGACTTGTCCAAGTTTCTTAAAGATAATAAGAACAGAACCTGGTCCTCTGAAAATAAATCCATCACTCATTCATTCCACTGTTCCCACTGAAGGCAAACCTAAAAGATACATAATTCAAATCCTTGATATGCCCTGGAAAGATGCACAATAACTTTTCCTAGTGGACAGCTACCAAGAGTTTAATGAATTTCTTTCTCTATTGACTAATACTTTTTGCACACTGGATTTTGAAATTCTTGGCTGTTAATTTTCTTTATTCTTAAAATGGAGATCTTATGAGAGTTCAGCAACATCTTCTAATATTTCTGTTGCCATTTTGAGGGGGCCTATATCCCACTCAAAACGTCCAATAGAACACATGATTCCATTTAATGACCTTATAGAATGATATCTTTCTTTTATATACTGAGTTAGTTAAGAATTTTGCTTTGAAATTATTTCCCATTAGGTAGGTATTAGCCAAGCTTCCCTGACTATAAGTAAGCATTTTTTCGTTTATTTAATGAGGATATTTTTAAACCAACTCAGTATATAAAAGACTAAGCTGACTTAAAATATATTAAATCAGTGCTTTTATCTTAATGTATTTTAGATTAAAAAAATGAATCAGGATATGGTAATCCTAGAGGAACTTGAATTAATTTTGCCTTAGATGGTATGTGAAAGAAACCTAGAATTACATTAAACAGAAGATTAAAATGTACCAATGCCACATGACCACATTTTCTCCCTTAGGAACAATATGTTGTTCCTTTACGAATTGTTTCCCATCTGTCCTTGCCTTTCCATTCCCATAGCTACAATCTTACTTCATACCCATACCACCTCTCATCTCTACTTCTATAAGAGCCTCTTCACTGGCCTCCTTGAGTCGTTCTCTCCCCTTGTCAATCCCATTCCTCCTTTCCTTTTAAGAATCTTGAGAGCAGGACTATTTCATTTTTGGTTTTCCAACACCCCATACCATGGACAATGTAGCTTGTAAGAAATTGTTGATTTATTGATCACAAGTGAAGGAGTCATGAGATTTTAGACTTTGAATGATCCTCAGAGACTGAGTCCAAGAACTCCTCCATATATATATATATTTTATAGATGAGGAAATTGAATCTAAGGAGGAAAAGGAGGCTTGTACAAATTAATAAACTAATAAATAGTGATGTTCACATTTGTATTCAAGTCTAAATTCAGTGGGATTTTTTTTTGAGCTACAATTGGGGTTAAGTGACTTGCCCAAGGTTACACGACTAATAAGTATTAAGTGTCTGAGGCCGGATTTGAGCTCAGGTCCTCCTGAATCTAGGGCCGGTGCTCTATTAAGTGCTCCACTAGCTGCCCCTTCAATGTTTTCTTTTTTTTTAATCAAAAGCTTTATTAACTACTATTTTATATCATTCATTTCCACAAAATTTTGTTACAAAATTTCTCCCTGTTTTTCCCCTATCCACCACCCCAAAATAACGATCACCCTGGGTATCCCCTCCTTCAATCTGCTCTCTCCCATATCTTCTCCCATATACCCTCCGACTTTCAAGTAGGGCATGGTGGATCTCTATGCCCCAGTGCCTGTATGGCTTATTTCCCAGTTACATGTAAAATAATATTGATAATAGTATATATATATATATATATATTTTTTTTTTTTTTTAAACATTTGATTTTAAAACTTTGAATTCCAGGTTCATTCCCTTCCTCCCTTGTCACCCACCCTTACCGGGAAGATAAGCAATTCAGTATAAGTTGTACATGTGCAGCTATGCAAAACATTTCCATAGTAGATATATTGTAAAAGACTGACTATATTTCCCTCCCTCCTATCCCATCTCTCATTTGTTCTCTCTATTTTGATCCTGTCCCTTTTCAAAAGTGTGTGCTTCCAATGTCCCTCCCCCCAGCTTACCCTCCCTTCCATCATACCCCCTCTCATTCTCTTCCCCCCATTCTCTTTAGGGTGAGATACCCTATTTAGTGTGTATGTCATTCCCTCCCTAAGTCAAATTCAATGAGAATAAGGTTGACCCATTCTCTTTTGCCTTCCTGTTCTTCCCCTCCATTGTAAACATTTTCCCTTGCCTCTTCTATATGAGATAGTTTACCCCATTCTATCTCTCCCCATCTCCTCTCATTATATTCCTCTCTCACCTCTTAATATCAAGTTTTAAGCATCATACCTTCCTATTAAATTGGTCTTGTGCCCTCTGTCTATGTTATATGTATACACGCACATATTTCTATTCCCTTCAACTATTCTCATACTAAGAAAAGTTTCATCAGTTACAATTATCATTTTTCCTTATAGAGATGTAAATAGTTCAACACTGATAAGTTCCTTATGATTTCTTTTCCCTGTTTACCTTCTCATGCTTCACTTGCTTCTTCTATCTGAATGTCACATTTTCTATTCAACTCTGGTTTTTTCATCAAGAATACTTAAAAGTCCTCTATTCCACTGAATGACCATATTTCCCCTTGAAATATGATACTCAGTTTTGCTGGTAGGTGATTCTTGGTTTTAATCCCAACTCCTTTGACCTCTGGAATATCATATTCTAATCCCTACAATCCCTCAGTGTGTAAGCTGCCAGATCTTGTGTTATCCTGATTGTGTTTCCACAATATTCAAATTGTTTCTTCCTGGCTGCTTGTAATATTTTCTCCTTGATCTGGGAATTTGAGAACCTGGCTATAATATTCCTAGGAATTTTTTGTGATCTTTTTCAGGAGGTGATCAGTGGATTCTTTCAACTCCTATTTTGCCCTCTGATTCTAAAACATCAGGACAATTTTCCTTGAGAATTTTTTGAAGGATCATTTCTAGGCTTTTTTTTGGGACCATGGCGTTCAGGTAGTCCAATAATTTTTAAATTATGTCTCCTGGATCCAATTTCCAGTTCAGTGGCTTTCCCAATGAGATGTTTCACATTGCCTCTATTTTTTCATTTGTTTGGATCTGTTTAATAGGATCTTGATTTCCCATAAAGTCATTAGCTTCCATTTGCTCCAATCTAATTCTGAAGGAATCATTCTCTTCAGTGAGCTTTTGAAATTCTTTTTTCCGTCTGGCAAATTTGGCTTTTTAAGGCCTTCTTCTCCTTATTGGCTTTTTGAGCCTCTTTTTGCCATTTGAGTTAGTTTATTTTTTAAGGTGTTATTTTCTTCAATCAGGTTGTTGACTCTCATTTCATAATTTTCTTGCATCATTCTCATTTCTTTTCCCAGTTTTTCCTCCACTTCTCTTATTTGGTTTTCAAAATCCTTTTTTAAGCTCCTCTATGGCCTGTAACCAGTTCGTATTTTTCTTTGAAGCTTGTGGTGCAGGAGTTCTGACTTCATTGTTTTCCTCCTGTACCATGATTTGATCCTTTTTGTTCCCAAAATAGGAGTATAAAGTTGGGTTGCTTTGTTTGCTTTACTCCCCTCATTTGCTCATGTTACCACTAAATTGCTTGACTTTTGGACTTTTTGCCACGGTAGGACTGTGCTAGCAGAGACAGGATCTTTGTCCCAAATTGCTGGGGTTTTCTCAGTTGCCAAAGATATTAGTTGGGTGCCTCTGAAGCCTCCACATGCCCTGGCAAGCTGGTCACACACCCAAGGACCTTCACCCTAGATTGCAATCCAGATCCAAGCAGGTTAAAGCAAGAGTGATTACTTCTCATCCTTGTCGCTTTGTACAATCTGCAGGCCTGGAGCTGAAGCTGTCACATGGCTGCACCTGCATGGACACTGTGCCTCAGTGGCTTCTCTCCCTGTGGGCAAAGGCTGACAATACTCCTGAACTACTGGATCCCAAAGTCCACACTGCACTGACCTCTCACTTTGTCCTTAGCATCTATGTGTTGATAATTCTGGAAACCGCCACAGCTGCTGGTTATCTGAAGTCCCTCCAGCCTGTGGCTGGTCAAGCCCCGCTCTGGCTCACATGGTGCTGGGCTCAGGCTCCCAGTGCACTGTGCTGGCCACTTCCTGCCAGCCTGCTGAGCCGTCCTTAGTGGGCGATTAGCTTCTCTGTGTCATTTTGTGCATTCTGTAGCACCAGAGTTTCTTCAGTCACTTTTTACATGAATTGGAGGAGGTAGAAACAAGCCCTGCAGAAGTCCTGTTTTTACTCAGCCATCTTGACTCTACCCTCCAGTGTTTTCTTTTAAAAAAGGAAAAAATAGTTTTTAAATTATATCATCTCCATCTCTAAATACATTACTCCTTTCATTACCTATCCAGAGAATCTCTAATGCAAAATAGTAAATTGAACGATATTTTTTGAAAAAAGAATTTAGAAAAATTAATCAATATATCAATTGAATCTGACAAAAAATGTATCCTTAGAAAATCTTAGAGTGGTTCTAAGTTTTAGTAACTTAAAACTTCTTTAAGACTTTTGGGACTCTTTGTCTATTTAATGTTCTATTCCTGATCCCCACCTCTGCAAGGAAGGGAAGGAGGTAAATTTTCTCATTTCTTTTTCAGGGTCAGGTTTGGTCTTTACAGTTATATAGTGCTCAGTTTAATTTGTTGTGGTATTTTTTGCTGTTATTGTTCTTTTTTCATTGGGGGGAGGGAGCTGTGTGTGTGTATTTGTAAATATATACATATATACATACATATATATGTATGTATATGTAAATATATAGCTGTGTGTATATGTAAATATATAGCTGTGTGTATATGTAAATATATACATATATACATATACATATATTCATATATAACATACACATATATATTTGGATCTGCTTGCTTTACTTTGCATCAGTTGATATATCTTCCTTATGGTTCTCTGCCTTCTTCATATATTCATCATTTCTTAGAGCACAATAGTTCATTAAATTTTGTGTGTCACAGTTGTTTTTGTGTTGTTGTTCAGTTGGTTTTTCAGTTGTGTCTGATTCTTTGTGATCCCATTTAGAGTTTTCTTGGGAAAAATACTGAAGTAATTTGCCATTTCATTCTCCAGTTCATTTTACAGAGAAAGAAACCAAGGCAGGGATAAGTGACTTTCCTAGGGTAACACAGCTAGAAAATTTCTGAGGTCAGATTTGAACTCAGGTAGATGAATCTTCCTGACTCCAGGCCTAGTGCCCTATCCACCGTGGCACCACCTAGCTGCTCTTATTCACCTAGCTCACAGGGATTGCTATTTGTTAATCAATGAGCCCACTACTCTTTCTTGAAGAACCATCTACAATAGTGTGGAAAATTGTAAGCTGAGTCAGTGGAGGCAACATCCACCCTAGTGGATTCATATACTGTCTGAAGTATTGCCAGAGCTGACAGCTAAGTCTGCATGTGCATCTCCTTGATAGTTTGGCATCCACTTAATTAACTCTTTGAGTCTCCTTTTAGGAGTCAGATACTTGTGGGAATGGTATTTTGGAGTTTTAAATTGAACCTGTGCTCCTCTAATGACATCTAAAGCCCATTATCAAGCTCAAAATGATCATAGATATAGAATTGTCACAGGGTTACACTTTAAAAATCTGTTCATATCTAATTGTGGGGCATCTAGGTATGGTGATGGATAGAGTGCCAGGTCAGTCTTCCTGAGTTCAAATCTGATCTCTGATACTTACTAGCTGTGTGACCTTGGTCAAGTCACTTAACCCTTCTTGCCTCAGTTTGCTCATCTGAAAAATGAGCTAGAGAAGGAAATGGCAAGCCACTCTAATACCTTTGCCAAGGAAACTCCAAATGGGGTCATAAAGAGTTAGAGATGATAGAAACCACTGAACAACAACAACCACAACCATGTCTAATCATTCAAAATTGCATTTTCCCCCATTTTAAATATTTTCTATATTCTTTGCCTTGGCTTCCATGTTCATTTTTGGAGCCAAACTATATGTTATGTGCCAGTGTCTTTTTTCTTTCCCAGAGCTCTGGCTCCTAATTGGGGCTGACAGGATAGCTTTGAACCAATGTAAATACATTGTTAACATTATTAGAATGAATTTAACTGTGCAACCCTGGTCATTTCCTTTCTAAATAAAATGAACTTTTAAAGGCCAATTGATTGTTTCTTTTAGTACTAAAATCTTTTAATTCTCATTTTAGCTTTTATTATTATGATGCATAGACTTTAAGTACTGGCATAATCAGTGTACTTAGGCAGAATTTAATAATTGTTATTGTATAGTCTTTTAACATGTACAATGGAATAATAATAATGATGATGATAATGATAAGTAACATTTATTTAACACTTTAAGGTTTGCAAAATTCTTATCATTGTCTGATTTGGTCTTCATAACTAGTTTCTGAGGTAGGTGCTATTATTTTACACATTAGGCAACTGACACTTAGAGAGAATAAGTGATTTGCCCAGAGTCCCACAGCTAGCAAGTACCTGAAGAAGGATTCGATCTCATGTCTTCTTGATTTCCAATTCAGTTCTCTATATTCATAATGTCATGCTGGCTCTATGCAAATATAATTAGTGATACACATTTCAACAAATAGAATTTGGGCGTATTGTTTTATAAAGCTACAAAGTTTTTCATTTTTATCACAAGATAATAATGGGATGACAGTTTATGTAATTTAAGTTGCAATTCCATTTTGGAGCTCCTCTACCCCATTACTGTGAAGCCAAAGAGCTTGTCATTGATGATCTCATTGATCTGCACTCTCATTGCCGTGACCTAACCCCAAAATTCCTATCCTGTGTCTTTCCCCTGCAGATTCCTGCTCATCATTGTCTGTCTTCCAATTCTTTCATACATCCACATATCCATTCATTTCTTCATTCCACAATATTTATTGAAGGCTTATTAGATATTTGATACTGTACTAGGAGTAGTGAGGGAATCTGTCCTTTGAGATTCTGCTACCTTAGCAGCTGCCTATGCTATTCTTGCTGCCCTTAACAGTTCCTACCCATTCACAGGATCATAAATTTAGAACTGGAAGTCAATTAATTAACTAATTTATTGATTTCTCCTACTTAATAGTATTTTATTTTTTCTAATTACATGTAAAGATAGTTTTCAAGATTGACTTGTATAAGATTTTGAGTTCCAATTTTTTTTCTTTCTCTATTCCTTTCCCCTCCTTAAGATGACAAGCAATCTGATATCAGTTATAGAAGTACAATCATATTAAACATATTGGAAATTAATTTAAAGGTCATGAGGTTCAGTCCCCTTCTTTTACATATCATAACATCATAGATCTGGATCTGGAAGGAAGCTTACAAGTCATCTAATCATGAAACTTTGTTTTACAATGAAAGAAACTGAGGCTCACAGAAACTTACTGTGCAAGGCAGTAAGCAGCAGAGCCAGGATTGAATTCAGGTTCTCTAACTTTCAAATCCTTTTTTCTCCCACTTTATGGGTGGTTTGAAAGCTTTGTTAAATCTCTAATAAGTGAGCATTACCAGCTCTCTACTTGAGATCTTTGAATTAAAGTTAGATTCCCACCACAAAGAAATTGAGGCAGTAACATACATTCCCCTGTTATTTCTTTTCCCAGTCAAGAGAAGCATTTCCTCTGACCACCATGGTGACCACTTTCAGTTTTCTTTCAACTAACTTACTCTTACTTCTCTTCTTCAGTTAATAGGTCGTCTATATCTTAGAAGAAGCCTGCCAATGTTAGCATTTTCCAAAGTTCAAATTCTGCTGACAGGAATTTTTGAAGGGCAAACTTACCTTTTTTTCTATTGAATATCAAAACTTGTTTTAAATTAAACTGGAATAAGGTTAGAATTCTTTTTAAAACAATTATACAAAAGTGATTTTCTCTCAATAAAAATGGAAAGGACTCAAGGAATCACATAATATTTCAAGCATTGGATACCAAAGTGGCAGTAATATTTCTGAGTTTCAGATAAGTCCCAACCTCTCTAAATCACATAATGTCTTTAGCCAACTATAGCATCTATAAGCACAGCATAGTGTTATATGGAAATCTGGGTTCCTGTCCCAGTTATATCTCTAATTAGCTTTGGGTTACTAGATAAGTCAATTCCCCTTTCTAGGCCTGCATTTCTTCATATAAAAAATCAGAGGGTTGGAATGGATGACCTCTAAGGTTTTATCAAACTATAATATTCTGCTCATAAGACAAGTCTGGTAAATATGATTATTTTGTGATGCTTTCAATTCTGTCCCCAAATTTCATTCATATTTAAAATATATTTATGATGGAGTGGGGAGAAAGGAAGAGAGTTGGAGTGAACTAGAGATATTTATCTTAGAAAAGAGTAGCCATAGAGGAGACATAATAGTTGTATTCAAGTACTTGAAAATCTATCATGTTGAGGAAAGATTAGACTTTTTTGCTTACCTCTGGAAGGCAGAATTAGGCATAATGGGTAGAATTTATGAAGTCAGATTTTGACAACATAAAGATAATCTTATTGACAATGAAAGCTACCCAAAAGTTGAATGTGCAGCCTCAGTGGGTTCTGAATTTCCAATTACTGATGGTCTTCAAGCAGAGACTGGATGATAGTTTGGGGTGTTATATAGGGATATCTTTTCACTGACCTATATAACTTTTAAGACACCTTAAAACTCTGAGATGATGTGATTCTGGAAAGGACATACACTCACTTTAATCCCCTTCTACTCTTAGGGAGAAATTTTTTTTTAATGCTTATTGTAGGTCTCCTTGCCTTCCTTGCCTCCTAGGCTATTCCTCTTCCCCTGGAATTTTAGAAAGTGGGTAACAGAGCAACTGATTACAAGAAAGGTGGGAGAGTAGAATTATGGAAGTAATAGCAGCCTCATGGAATTTCATGAAGGTTAAGAAAGGACAAAAGTGTGAAGAAGAAATATTTTAAAAAGTTAAATTTAGGGGTGGCTAGGTGGCGCAGTGAGTAGAGTGTTGGCCCTGGAGTCAGAAGGACCTGAGTTCGGATCTGGCCTCAGACACTTAACGCACACACAAACAAAAACCTAGCCGTGTGACCTTGGGCAAGTTACTTAACCCCAATTGTCCTCCAAAAAAAAAAAAAAAAGAAAAAAGTTAAATTTAAAGAAGATAACAGAATTCAAAAGAAAAGACAGAATAAAATAAAGATAAAGGGAGCAAAAGGGGAATGAAGAAAGCCTTACATTGGGTAAGAGTCATTTAAACTCCTGGAGTGATACTAATAAGAAACTTCACATTCGTAAATATTTGATGGCAAGTTCTGGTTTCTATTGCATCGGAGAAGAAGCCTGGTAAAAGATTACTGGATTAGGAATGAAAAAAAAATTCTAGTTGCAGCTCTGCCACATAAACTCTTTGACCTTGAACAAGTCTCAATTTCTCTGAGCCTCAATTTCCTCATACATAAAATGAAGAAAAGAACATTGGTACTGCTTCTGTTCAAGAATTGTTGGGGGAATCAAATCAGGTCATAAGATCATATATACTGAGCAGGAAGGGACCATGGGATCATTGGGATCAATCCCCTCATTTTACATATGCCAGAACTGAGACCAAGAGAGGTTAAGTAACTTTTCTCAGTGTCACACAGGTAGGGAATGGTAGAGCTGCTATTTGAGTACATTTCTTGTGATGCTTCTTTTCCATCTCAGTATTCTGTGCTCTTTGTAGCTGTTAAGTGCTATATAAATGAATTTCTAATATCATCACCCACCGAATTGTGTTCAGTTTTTAAATGCTTACCTTAACTGTAAACCTAATACTATGGCAACACTTAAATCTAGACAATATATCTGTGTCTGTGAATGTCTGTTGGAGTAGAGGAGAGTTGAAGGGATGGCAGGGAGGGGAGCCAGTTCGGACAAAGTGTATTTGGATTTACCAATAGTACCAATATAGTAAAATATCAGTTCCTCAGTATGAGAGACTTTCAGTCATCACAAATTCTTGGTGTTATAACTTTATAAAAGGAAAATGAACCTTAGGCAGCCTTTGTGGTTAGAAATCAGGAGCCAACATTGTCTTACTTCACCACTTTTTATCAATAACAGCACACTTTAGAATTTATTAAATATTCTTATCTCTGACATTCTTTCCCAAGATTCTTCTAAATATTCCAGGAAAGCCCTACACATAATTCCAGCAATTTTGTTTCCTGGGCTTCAGTATTCCAAACAGAAGAGACTGAAATAACTAGAGATGGAATTAATTAGACTGGGGGAATGGATAATGCTCTAACATAATGGGAGCATGGAAAAACAAAAATGGAGGTTATTACTTGGGGTTTCTCATCTTGTCTGGACGTGTACTCTTTACCACAGTCAGCTGGCATGGCTGCTTACAGTTTGGTTTAGCAATGGATACAGCATGAACGACTGCTCTGTGAGATCAGCAGTAAAGATCTAATTGATAGCATACGCATGACTATAAAACAGAAAAAATATACTTTCTTAATTATTTTAATTTAGTATAGCAAAGCATTCAACTAAAACTTTTGGATGACCTACTGAAGAACTTACCAGTGTCTTGTATTACTTTACCAAGTGACATAAAAGTATTGCTTCCACCCATTGGCAAAGCATTGAAGAGGGCATAATAACATGAGTGACACTTCTTAATAACCTTTTTATTGAATTATCCTTTAAACAGGCAACATGGTGTAGTGCATAGAGGCATTAAGATATGGGTCCAAGTTCCATCTCTGAGAAATACTAGCTGTGTAATCATGAGCAAGTCATTTAATCTTTCAGTTCCTTAGTGTTAAGTTATAGATAAGGGAGCTCAATGCGGAGGAAGTTAAACCACAGATCTGGATTTTTTTCTTTCTCCTATAAGAAAAAAGTTTATACCTTTTTCTCCCTCATCCTTTCTTTAAAAACAAACATTTGTTTCAGATTCATTAACAAAAGTTTTTTTGATGAAAATTTCTTGAACACTTGTGAATCTTTAGTACTAGGTTTTTCTTGTAGACAAAAAGTAGAGAAAAATATTTTAACTAATTACTTAGAAATTCTTGTTACACGCTAACACAGCTTAATCTAGTCCTACTTTAGCTTAACTTCATGCAAAGCAAAATTATTTAAAGCAAAAAGTGAGAGGAAAAAATTGATGTATTTCTATGTTCCTAAGATAATTGAAGAACAGAGGGTTTTAATGACTTGAAATACTCATATTGGTTGTGTCATTTCCCCATTTCATTTCAATGCCCATTGCCAGATCTTTAATTGAATTTATGCTGTGTAGACTGGTAGATTGGGTATTAGAACCTCATGGGAATTTTGGTAAATATTGTGAGAAGCTAAATGTAATGAAAGCTTTCTTTAGACCACTTAGGGAAATGGCAACATACATTAAAACTGAGACAGAAATCTTGGCTACTAGTATTATTGACTGCAATCCTTAAACTTTTTCTTAATTGAATTCCTTGTCTCCACTGGGGATATCTGGAGGATTTTTTTAGAGGAAAAAAAAAACAAAAGTACCACCAATGTAGGATGTAGAAAAAGATAAACCATGCTTGAAGGAAACCCAGCATGTAACCACTTTCTTTAACACATAGAGAGAAAGGAAGAAAGTGGAAGGAGGCTCAGGAAAGAAGGAAAATATTTGAGAAGAGTAGAATAAATCTTTTTTGTAAGAAATAGCTAGAAGGAAAGAAAATCTAGATGGAAACAGAACAGACCCTGAAGAGAAGAAATTTTGAAGAAAAGAGACTCAGTGAGGGTACTAGGAAAATTACTGGAAATCGGACAAAAAATCCAAAAGAGCTATGACCAAAATGGTTTTTCAGCTTGGAAATATGACATTAAGGGCTAGGCTTAAGGGACAATCCCTAAATAAAAGGGGGAAGAGAGCCAGGAAGACAGATGAAGGAAACTGGAGAAGACAAGAGTTTTTGTTTATAGGAACACCTTCCCAAAGAAAGAAACAGGAAGATATCACACCAAAGAAGGAGTCATAATTGATTAGAATCTCTCTGGCCTAAAAGATATTAGGGTGACATATTAGAGGTTTGGAATTTGTTCTTCAATTTCATTGGTCTATACCTTTCAGTCTTCCCAAACTCTATCCTACCCTTCACTCTACTCTCCTTTTGTTACTTTTGGAATAGTGAGAAGAGAAAAGACTTCTTCCCCTTTTTGAATAAGCAGGCTGATGTCAATATTTGTTAAGAGTTCACTAACAGTAAAGTGTTATTTTTATTGTTGTTATTAAAACAAAGTGCTTCACATATATTTAACTTATTTGATCTTTCTAACAATCATAGGAGACACGTGTTATTATTATCCTTTTCTTTCTCTTACAGTTGAGGGAATTGAGTCACATAAAGGTTAAGTCCCTTCTCCATGATCACACAAATAATGAGTGATGTAAGATTTGAACTCAAGTCTTCCTGACCTTAAGTCTGGCACTACATTTACTGGTTCACCTATCTGTTTAATGACAATTTTTTGGTCTTATGCAAAGAGGAACCTACTTTAGCTGTTGTTTCCATAGAATCATACACTGTTGGACTTGTAAAAGTGTGTGTATATGGAGTCAAGATGACAGGTTGAAGGGTCACAACTGCCAAACTTCCCTCAAAAATCTTTTCTACAAGATGATTACGCTAAATCAAATTCTGAGAAGAAAAGTTAACAAAAAGTCATAGTGACTCATTTTTCTAGTCCAGAGAAGCTTAGGAAGACAGCCTCAGCATTGGGTGCTATTTGGCAGCTCTGTAGCTTATTACCCAGTTTCAGGTCATAGTTTCAGGGCAGAGAAGGAATGTTGTGGTTAAGAGGGAGTAGGGGCCCTATCTGGATAAGGACAAAAGGGCAGATGAGGAGGACAATGACCAGAAATTTCCCCAGATCACACCACCTTGGAAGCACTGAAAACCAACAGGTTCCCAGATTAAATTACAGAAACTCAAGTTAGCTATACCCCACCAGAAATAAGCAGAGCCCAAAGTCAAGAATAAGCCTGGGAAAATGAGCAAACAACAACAACAGAACCTGACCATAAAAAGCTTCTATACTGATAGGGAAGCTCAAGACAAAAACTCAGAAGAAGACAGTCACTTAGCATCATTTACAAGCAAAGCCTCAAAGAAAATTGCAGATTGGACACAAGCCCAACAAGAATTCCTAGAAGAGCTAAAGAAAGAAATCAAAAAGGGCAAAAAGAATTCCTTTACAATTATTTTTAAAAAGTCATTAAAGTAAATGAAGAGCATTAGAGGAAACATTGGGGGAGAATGAGAGCTATGCAAGAAAATTATGAGAAGAGAATTAACAGCTGAAGAAAACAATTCATTAAAAAATCAGAATTGGCCAAATGGTAAAAGAGGTACAAAACATCACTAAGCAAAATAAATTCTTAAAAATTAGAAATGGTCAAATGGAAGCTAATGTCTCCATGAGATATCAAGAAAAAATAAAGCATAGTCAAAAGACTGAAAATATGGAAGAAAATATGAAATATCTCATAGGAAAAAAAATTGACTTGGAAAATAGATTGAAGAGATAATTTAAGAATTACTGTACTGGGGCGGCTAGGTGCCGCAGTGAGTAAGAGCACCAGCCTCGGAGTTGGGATGACCCGAGATCGAATCTGGCCTCAGAAAATGAGCACCCACACATAAATAATGACTAGCCGTGCAACCTTGAGCAAGTTAACCCCAATTGCTTTAAAAAAATAATTACTGTACTACAGAACCTAGAAAATGACACAGAGAAGCTAACTTCCCACTGAAGACAGTCTGGCAGCCCGGCAGGAAGAAGCCAGCACAGTGCTCTGGGAGGCAAACCCAGCCCCATGTGAGCTGGAGGTTTTAGCCTCAGGGCGGCCACAACCAGCCACAGGCTGGAGGGACTTCAGATCATCAGCAGCTGTGGAGGTTTACAGAATTATAAACCCATAGATGCTAAGGACAAAGTGAGAAGTCAGTGCAGTGTGGACTTTGGGAACTGGAAGTCTGGGAGTGTGGTTCAGCCTTTGTCCCCTATAGGGAGAAGTGGCTGAGGTGTGGTGGTTGTGCAGCTGCTGCTGCATGTCTGCTTCAGAGCTCCTGGCCTGCAGATTGTAGGGGGACCAAGCAACCAGGCTGAGGAGTAATTGCTCTTGTTTTAACCTGCTTGGATCTGGATTACTGTCTAGGGCGGAGGTCTTGGGGTGTATGACCAGTTTAACAGAGCCAATGGAAGCTTCAGAGAGGGTAGCCAACTAATAGCTCCAACAGCTGAGAAAACCCTAGCAATTTGGGACAAAGTAACCTTCTCTGGTAACAGAGTTCTACAGTGGCAAAAGGCTCAAAGGTCAAGTAATTGAATGGCAACATGAGCAAGCAAAGGAAGCAAAGCAAGCACAGCAATCCGACTTTACACTCCTATTTTGGGGACAAAAAGGATCAAAGCATAGAGCAGAAGGAAGACAATGAAGTCACAATTCCTATACCAAAAGCTTCCAAGAAAAAGATGAGCTGGTTACAGGCCATAGAGGAGCTTAAAAAAGTATTTTGAAAACCAAATAAGAGAAGTGGAGGAAAAATTGGGAAGAGAAATGAGAATGATGTATGAAAATTATGAAATGAGAGTCAACAACCTGACTGAAGAAAACAACACCTTAAAAAATAGACTAACTCAAGAATTACTGTACTGCCTTAAAGCAATGATTGTAAAGGGATTTGGAGATCATCTATTTCAAACTCTTGTCTTATATACTGCCCTGGTTGCATTAGGCACTCAGAAAATGATTTGGCCAGGAAAAAAAGAAAAAAGGTAGTAGTGTGTTAAAGATGAAGGTGCATCTGAGACTTATAAGATGCCGTACTGAAGATAAGAGGAAGGGCATAGCAGATAAATTTAGTTTTCAGAGTACTGCGGTTGAAAGAACACTGGACCTAAGATCTGAAGACTTGACTTCATGTCCCAACTCTGATATTTACTCACTGTGTGACTGAGGGCAAATCCGTTAACTTTTTTGAATCTCTATAAGATAAGGATAATGAAACTTACCTTGAAGTTTTGCATTATAATTTAAGGATTACAAAATAAAGGACAAGTGAATTGATAGAACATCAATTTACTGAAATAATAACAGCACTAAGGTTTTCATAAGATTCTGTAGAAAGAACTCTATAAAATACAAATTCATAAACATGAATTATTATTTGATGAAATCTAGGAATTGAAGAATTGTGACCTAGGATACATGTAGTGTACTCTGTGTATGTAGAAGAATGAACATATGCATAGATATACAGATACAGGTTTCTAACAATATATACAAAGTTTCTTAAAAGTTTTAATATAGTTTTAGGCTTTGGTAAGGAGCTTTAAGAAGCTTCAAATGGCACTAAAACTTTTGGGACACACTGTGTGTGTGTGTGTGTGTGTGTGTGTGTGTGTATATATATATGTGTGTGTGTGTGTGTGTGTGTATACACATACACACAAATATGTGCAGAGTGAGATACAGAGTGGTACAAATCCTTATTCTCACACATACAACTCTCTATGACTATGAATTATAGATGAGTTGACTATCTCTATCAGTGGAGAGATTTTTCAGATGGAGTCCCCCACAACAATGAAATCACATTTCCAGAACAATCCAAACAAAAAAAATCACACACACACACACACGCACACACACACAGAGTATAGAGGACTGGGAATATATAGGCAAGCATTTTAATTCCAGTTCCATGATGAATGTTATGTTGAGGACTAGTTCCTCAAGTACTTCGTATTTTAGTTTCAAGTAATATAATATATGTAATGTAATATATGTAATTAAAAATAATGTAATATATGTAATGTAATATAGTTTCAAGACAGGAATACAATGACCCTTATGGAAATATAGGATTATAAATGGAGAGCTAGAAGGTATCTGAGATATCTAGTTCAAGCTTTTTGTTTTACAGATGAGGAGACTGAGGCTTTATTTTTTTTTAATGACTTGTCCAATGTCACACAAGAAATAGCTATTTAGTTTCATAGATTCAGAGTAGGAATGGACCTCACCAATAACCTAGTCTAACTCTCCCATCAGTCAGTCAACACATATTTATTAGCACCAAATATATATCAAGAATTGTGCTAGGGGTGGCTAGGTGGTGCAGTGAATAGAACATTGGCCATGGACTCAGGAGGACCTGAGTTCAAACCTGGCCTCAGATACTTAATACTTACTAGCTGTGTGACCTTGGGCAAGTCACTTAATCCTAATTGCCTGGCTTTCCTCCCTCCAAAAAAAAAAGCAAAAATAAAAGAATTGTCCTAGACTGGGGATACAGGTACAAAGAATGAAGCAATCCCTACTCTCAGTGAGCTTACCTTCTAGTGGGGGGGAGGACAAGAAATACACCTAAAATATAGCATAAATATAAAGTTAATAATTACAAACACAAGGCTCATAGATGTGAATAAACTTACTCAAAGCTACACAGGAAGTAATAGAGCTATGAGTCCATGACATCCTGAAATTTTTATAAGGATCAGTCAAGATGTAAGTGGAAATACTTTTAAAAAGTACACATGTAGGGGCAGCTAGGTTGCACAGTGAATAGAGCACTGGAGTCAGGAGGACCTGAGTTCAAATTTGGCCTCGGACACTTAACACTTACTAGCTGTGTGACCTTCGGTAAGTTACTTAACCCTAATTACCCTGCCCTCCCCTCTTCAAATAGTGAAAAATATATACATGCAATGTAGATAATGTGGAATTGTCATATATAGTTTATACAGTTTTACATATAATCTAATAAAAGTTTAGTTAAAATTGATATTTAGATAGTCCTGGGATAGCTTGTAAAAAATTGAGATGCAGCTGGAATGTGTCCACAGAGTTATTTTACTGATTTTTGCTGAACCACTTCAATACTTTGGTTTACTGTAATTCAGTTATTGATCTTCGATCATGAAAGCTGATCCAACCAATGAGTAAATCCTCTCCTAGGTCCTATTTTGAACTGGGCTGAGGGGTACCTGGAAAAATGAACTTTATCTATTTCTAAAATGAATTTCTTTTTCAATTAAAAAGTCTTGATTATTCGAGATGGAGGAACTATTTCAATTTTTCTATTTCAACTAAGGATATTGGATCCAATGGCAAGTCTTTGCAGAGGTTGCATATCCAGAAATGGATGTGAGTCATGGGGTTGGCTTTGATTCACTGTAAACCACAGCAAATATTGCAGGTTGCCATTTCTGCAGCATGTGCACTTTCATATGGGACTTTGGAAACAGAATTGTAAATTTCATAGAAGATATGTCTTACCACCAACACAGAGACAAAGATCTAATATATTCATTTAGCCATTCAGGAAAAAAAATGAAATCTTGGCTGTTGTGGAGGTTTAAGTAGGCATAATTACATGTGGCTTTGAGTTTCATTATTTCGACTGGTTATTTTACCAGCAGAAAAAGTACATGGGAAGCAAAAAAAAAAGTACCTTTCTGTGAGACCCTGAACTTTTTACTTCTCTTTTATTGGGAATATATTTTTTAGAAACATGCTTTCCTCTCCATTTTAAAGCCACATTTATCATTCAAAAAAAACCTTATTAAGACAAAAATAGCTTCCATGTCTACATTTCACATCCCTTCTTTGAGAAAAAATCCTGGAAACAAAGTCAAATATTTTTATTTTTGCTTGATAGTTTGAGGATCACAGAGCTGATTTTTCATGAGATTTGGCCATTTCCTGCCAAAAAGAGCACCAGGTAGTCCATTTCTCCTTTCTAAGGAAGACAATAGGAAGATTTTACCTGGGTATGTTGAATGTGATCCAGGTAAGCACATTTTTGAAATTGTAGAAATATTCCTGTGTATTTCTTTCTCACTGAAGGCACCTCAAATGTTGTGCCTAGAATCTTGAGTCAGAGGACCCAATAAATGAAAAATAATTATATTGTTAGGATACCAAATTATATAGAATTATGATAGTAACATTTCAATTTTGTAGTGATTAATATAATGGCATACTATTTGGCAACTTTGGCCAAGATCTTCTTTACCACTTCAAGGAGTAACCCCACCCGACCCTGACCATTGTTGGCTTTGGGAATAATATTCAAAGTAATACCACTAATGCTACTGGAAAAAAAGATCTGTAAGCAACTGCTCCATAGTTACATTTACTATCTCTGTGGCTATCTAGATCAAAGGCCTTTTCCTGACCACTCTCCCTCCACCATTTTAGTAATGTCCTTGTGGTTAGAGCATCTAACTTTTTTATAATTGTATCTCCAGAACCTATATTAGTACATAGTAGGTGGTACATAGTAGGTGAGTAATAAATGCTTGTTGATCAACTGATTGAAATATGAAGAATGAAAAGACATATAGAGAGCCCTTTCGAAAATAAATCAAAGAGGAAAAAAAAACAAGCAGAGCCAAAAGAATAAGGTTCACACTAACTATGACCCTATAAGAGGAAAAAAGGAATGAGAGTTGGGCATGGTGACACACCCCTATATATTCTGCTACTGGAAGGGAAGGTCATCATTGAGTTTGGGAGTTCTGGCTAAAATTGAACATGTATCCTCACTATGTCCAGAATAAATTATTTTGAGCCCCAAAGCAAAGGGTTTGGAGTAGAGATGAACATCTTGGAGCCTTAGTATCCTCATCTGTAAAATGGGGAAAAAACTAGTACCTGCTATGCTCATGTTACAGAGATGTTATGTGGATAAAATGAGAAATATATATGTGAAAGCACATATAACCTTTCAGATACAACATCAATGCAAACTCTTCTTGCTGCTGTCTGGGAAGATGGAGTAGGGCAGAAAATTCCAAGGTCTCAAGGTTCCCCCCCTCCCCCCTCCATGAAAGAGTTAAAATAACACCTTAGGGTGAACAAAGTGTTGGTGGAGATAAATAAGAATAGGGGCACAACAGAGTCTTCCTGGGACAATTTGAGAAGATAGGGAAAAAAAAACCCAAACAACAACAACACCAGAAGAGGTTTTCTCCTGTGAAGAGTAAACACCCCCAGCCTAGGTTCTGTTTTAGCCACTAGAGAGAAGCCTTAAAACCTAGCACAATCCCAGGGGTTAGTTGGTTGGAGAGGCTACCTAGGCCCCAGTTACAGGAACTTTTACCCTGGGATACTGAGGGGAGTTGGGCGTTTGAAGGAGGGAAAATTGAGCTGGCAGGGAACACCAGACTCAGCTGTGCGGGGAAGAACTGTGGGGGCAAAAAGGAACCAGTACCAGGTGAGTTCAGAAGCAGTGGGGCAGAAAGTCCCTGACTGTGAGCACTTACAGGAGGCTGGAGGTTCCAGGCTAATATATGGGGCAAGAGGCACCATCCCACATACCTCAGGGCTACAGGTGATAAAAAAAAAATTTAAGCTATTACCACAAAAATGCACAGGCAAAGGAGAAAGAATCCAACCATACAATGCTATTATGGGAATAGAGATGACCAGGGTTCATCTTCAGAGGATATTGAAGTAAAGAAACCCCCAAAGAGTAACATCAAATGGTCACTTGCACAAAAAAGAGTTTATAGAAAATCTTTAAAGAGACTTTAAAAACCAAATAACAGAGATTCAGGAAAAACTTTTAAAAAATAAGAATAATTCAAGAATAACAAGAAGCTTATGATAGAAAAGCCAACCAATTAGAAAAGGATATCCAGAACATTAAGGAAGAAAATGACATCTTGAAAATTAGAATTGGGCAAAATGAAGCCAGCAAAATTATAAGAGATCAAGAAATATTTAAACAAAATATGAATAATGAAAAAATAGAAGAGAAATAAATCTTATAAGAAAAACAACAGATTTGGAGAATAGATCACGAAGAGAAAGTATAAAAATAATTGGACTAACTGAAAGTTATGATAAAAAAGTATCTTGATATAATACAAGAAATAAAGAAAATTGTCCTGAAGCATTAAATAAGGGGGGAAAGTAGATATAGAAAAAAATCCATGGATCACCACTTAAAAGAGATCCTATGAGGAAAACTCATAGGAATATCATAGTCAAATACCGAAACCCCCAGCTTAAGGAAAAAAAATATGAAAAGCATCAAGATTAAAACAATTTAAATATGGTGGTACCACAGTTAGAATCACATAAAACCTAGCATCAGAAACATTAAAGGACTGTAGGTCTTGGAACACAATATATATATCAAAAAGCAAAAGAATTGGAAATCATACTGCAAAGCTAAGTATTATGCTGCATGGAAAAAAATGAACATTTGATAAACTCTCAGACTTTCAAGACTTTGTTAAAAACAAACAAACCTGAACTTAATAGGAGAATAGAAGGTTCGACATTTAAGAGCCAAGAGAAATATAAGGTACATATCAAAGAATGATTATAAGGGATTCATAAGGACAGACTGTTTTATATATATATAATGTAAAATGTATTTCTAATGTTCTTATTAATAATTGGGTAGCTTACAAGAAAGATTGGGGTAAATCTGAGTATAATTTGAATTCAAAAAGTAAAACCATTTAGGAACAGCTAATAAGAGTCATTATTTTATACAAATGAGGTGCAAGAGGAAAAATCAATAAGAGGAATTAGATGGAGGAGGCGGTCTGGTAGTTCTGGTAACCTACTTTCATCAGGAATGGGTTTAAGAGGGAACAATAAATATATATTTAAACAATATAAAAGTCTTCTAAATTCAGAAGAAATAAAATGGTAGGGACATAGGGAGGAGGGAAAGGACAAGGAAGGGATCTTTAGAGGGGAGAGAGAGGGAATAGGAAAAAAGAGGGGTATAGAAGGGTGCATAGATTTATGGGAATGGAAGGATAGGGGAGGGATTCTTGGAGGGGGATAGGCAAGTAATAGGAGGGCAAAGTAGTGGGTAGAAGTAAAGTAGAGGAGGTAGGAGGGATAGGAAACAAGAGATACATACAAATATAAAAACAAAGATCATGAGTAGACTATGTTTTGAATAGTATATGTCTATATATGTATGTATATATGTATACGTGTATGCATATATCTATAGTGAAACATATCTAAACTTTATTGTAGGCTTCTGGGAGGGTTGTGGGGGGAGGGAAAAAAAGAACAAAGTGCACAGCAGAGAACAAAATAAAACTCACAAGGAAGCAAAGATGGACAATTCTTAACACTTGTATAATTTATCATATAGACTTTCTTGAAAAATTTGTTACATATTTTGAATCCTCTCTTATGTTGTGCTATGCACATGATATGATTTCCCCCTTTATTACGTTGTATTTAAGTTCCAATATTTAAGTTGATGATATTTTGTTTTTTTCTTCTCTCTTTTGTGTTTTTTCTTGTGTTCGAGTCTAAAATAAAATTTAGAAAAAGAAATAACAACACAGGCTAAGAAGGTCAATAGTAATGTCACCTGTACAGATCCTGAAATGAAATAGCCCTCTGACAAAGGTGGTTTGGAGATAGAACCATCATAATTTATTAGACTGTAAGTTAGAAAGGCTAACAGTAGTGGCAGAGTTCTACAGTGAAAATGGTCTCTGAAATTTTAATGTTTATATTTTCTGTCTTCATATAGCTTTTCCTCAGTGGATGGGAATGGAGGATGAGAAGGGTGACAGTAATAGTGGTCAAGAGATTCCTTATTGGTCTGTCACTTTTCCTAATGATTTGTCTTCTAGATGATATGTTTACTACTTCTTATGCTCAAATTATCTTAAAACTATGTTTGTATCCTACATGTGACTTCCCATCATCTCTCCATTTCCCTTGGTGAAACCCACAACTTTGGTTCTTTAGAGGCTATGGTCCCTTGTTTTTCAGCCATACAGCAACATAAGGAGAATATAATTCTACAATTTAATTAGTCTGTGTCCCCCATTGATATGAGCTCCCCAATTAGGAAAATCTTTATAATCTAAAATCTCCAACTAAAGTGTTCAGAGAAATGATTATTTCTCTTTTACATTAATAACCACTTATTGAATTAGGACCAAAGATTTTCCCCTTTTCTTCTTCCTCATTCAGCAATTAGCACCTCTAAGTTAATCAGATAGTCTTCAAAGTGCAGGGCTCATAATGAGAGGGAAAACTCAGATCTCTCCAAAAGGTAAAGAAATTTAAGTTTAGGAGAATTTATGGATTTTGGTCCATTGTATTTTACTCAGACAGGTCTGGGAAAAAGTGAATTCTCCCTTTTGTCTAGATTACCCTAGATGGAGTGATATAGATATTCTCTGCCATCAAGACTGAGAGATCAGAATCACATCCCCCAGACCCTCATTAGAATAAACCCATCTCTCATTATAATATTCATTCTCTTATTACTTGTTAACCAATCCAAATTGATTACCACCCTCAGGAATGCCCACTCTTCCAAGGGCACATAAGCACTGAGTGGGTTCCATGAGAGGTCTTTGACATTTGAGAGTATCACTGACCCCTTTTATTAATTATTTCTTGAATGATTGACAAAATGACTAATTACCCAGAAACTATCTATGCCTCTTGAAATTTTTATATGTTGCAGTATAAAATCAAAGATATATAAAAGACAAAAAATATATGACCAAAGTCATTTTTTCCAAAGATATGGCCAAAGAATATGAATAATAATAAAAAACTTCGTGTCAAATACCACATGTAAGATGGCTCTAAATTATAAATAATAAAAATGTAAATCAAGAAACTCAGAGGTTTCATCAGAAAATTGACATCAGTAAACAAGAAATGTTAATATGGGAAACTGAGTAGGTGTTGGTGCATGGTAAGACTTATATGCACTGATATACCCATTGCTGTCCAACTTCTTCTCACCTAAACTAGACTCTCCTATATTGAACCTTCCAGAAAGTTTGTCTTCAGTCCCTGGAAGATTTAATCAACCTAACTTTTGAAATCCCATCCTAGGGCTGTTCTGTTTTGCTTTGCAACCGAATGACTATAAAAATGCTTGGCTGAGTCTAGACGAGACTGTGCTTCATATTCTACCCCATCATTCACTCAGGACATCTGCCATCTGTCTTCTCCCCTGTCTTACATGCTTCTACTTTTAATTCCTCCATCTTCTTCTTGTTCTGAGTATAGGAATCATGTTAATACCATCATTACTTCTGGAAAAGGGCATGATATACTTGACTCTTTGTGATATTTTTTGTTTTACCATGTGAGAATGTATGTTCCTTGAGAGAAAGTTCTTTCTTCTTTTATGTATTATATTTTCAGCACTTAGCAGTTCTCAGTGTGCTTTAATAGATGCTTTTTTGAGCATATGTCCATCCATCCATCATCCATCCATCCATCCATTTTACTTTTTTGCACTTAATAGTGTTTTATTTTTTTCAAATACATAAAAAGATATTTTCAATGTTCATTTTGTAAGATTTTAAGTTCCCAATTTTTCTTCCTCCCTCGCCCTTCCCCAAGACATCAAGCATTCTGATAGAGGTTATACATATACAATCATGTTAAACATATTTCTACATTAATCATGTTGTGAAAGAAGAATCAGAACAAAAGGGAAAAAACACAAGAAAGAAAAAAAAACAACTGAAAAGAGTATGCTTTGATCTGCATTCCGACTCAAAAATACCACACATATGTATACCTTGATTGCTACTCCCACACCCATAATAATGACAAGCCCTATTTTTTCTAATCATTTGCTATCTTTACTTCTTGAAGACAGTTTTGAAAAATAATCTCTTAATGGTTTCAATATTGTGTTTTTCCAGGATAGATTTATTTTGTATGTGCTTGAAATTTTTCCTATACCATCTTTTGAAGAATCATTTCTACTTCCTCAAATAGCTCTTCAGAAGATGAGGATTTTGGGTCCAAATGAAGTAGTTCTAAGTGTCATTGATGAGAATAGATTCTATCAGAGTGCTGACAAATCTATTTCAGTTTCTATTTACTATCTTCTTTATAGTTTAAATTCTAAATGCTTTGAGGATGATTTGGCTCACTTGGGTCCCATGCCAGGTTTTCTGCTGCTTATTTTTAACTCTATGTTGCTTTTTGTTGTTGTCTGATGGATGCTAGTTCTTGTAATGTTAAACTATCATATTCTGTGATGTTACTCAGATGGATTTGCACTGTAATCTGACTTGGTCCTTAGCTTCTACATCTCTCTATTTGGCAAGGAGATCAGTATTTGCTTCATGAGGCTGTTTATGTCTTTTTGTTTTTAAACTCCTTACTGTGGCAACTCCTTTTCATTGATTAAACTTTCTAAAGAAATGATGATTGGGGCAGCTAGATGGCACAGTGAATAGAGCAAAGGCCCTAGAGTCAGGAGGACCTGAGTTCAAATCCAGCCTCAGATACTTAACACACTTACTAGCTGTGTGATCTTGGGCAAATCACTTAATCCCAATTGCCCTGCCTTTTCCCCCTTCAAAAAAAAAGAAATGATGATCAATAGCTTTGCCTTTATCCATACATATCCTATTTTTAGTCTCAATGGCTCTTTAGAATGCTCAGGCCAAAGGCGTTTTAATTGTGTGTAGTATCTTCTAATCTTTATCTTTCCTTTCAATTTAGTGGTCACTCTAATTTTTGCTCTAGCTAGTTCATTGTCTAATTGTACAGAGAAAGATGATGTAGAAATAAAATCCATATCAGTAAATAGTTATTTCATGTTAAGAAACAATTTCATTAAAGATATCTGCTTTACTAGTCATGTTGAAGCTTTTCAAATTCTCTTTTTTTGAAGAATATATTTATTGCATACACAAGCTACTAAGCAGTCTTCTACATGCTGATCTTTCTTTTTTTTCTTACTACTGGACCACGTTTTCCATATATGTGTGTTTGTGTGTGTGTATAAATATATGTATGTATGTCTGCATATATGTATATGTATGTGTGTGTATATGATACACTCTCCAGTTGACTTTCAAATTGAAGTCACTGTGTATTAATTATTTGCTTAAGTACTTCAGAGGATTTCACTAAGTTCTCAGTAAAATTTCTGTTTTTCATTTTCTGTAAAAGATGCTGGAGGTTAAACTAAATCATATGCATGTTCATATCAGTCTTTCTGCTTATTTCTATCTTGATGACCACCAGGTAAAATGACCAAAAGGCCCAGAGAAGGATGTTTCTTATTATGTTGGAGTACATGATGAAATGAAATTTGCTATCTCCTGTATTTATCTTGCTAAGGTTTGATCCATTTATCCAACTGCAACTCATATCTGAAGACAGACATATCTAGAGGTGAAAGACCATTAGAAGCAGGGGTGTACTGGATCCAACTCTGACTGGCTTTGTGAGCTGACTTTTTTATTGTGAATATTAGAATTTTACTGAGTGGCAAGTATTGTTAGTCTGGGTTTAATTTATGATTTTGTTGACTGTCTAGACTTAAGAAAGTGATTGAGGGGCAATTAGGTGATACAGTGAATAAAGCTCCAGCCCAGAATTCAGGAGGACCTGAGTTCAAATTCGGCCTTGGACACTTGACAAGCTTACTAGCTGTGTGAACTTGGGCAAGTCACTTAACCCCAACTGCCTTTTTAAAAAGAAAGTGATCGAGAAAATGTTAATAATGCAAATTAACTTTAAAAATGTGACATGCATGCCTTTTTTTTTCCTGGAGAGTCAGTTGTTACACATTTACTAGCATCATTCTGCTTAAAGGTTATCTAGTTTAAACTTGTCATTTTAAGAAAAGGCAAATGAGGCCCAGAGGGGTTAAGGAATTTGTGAAAGTTCACAAATGTAGTAAGTGGAAAAGCCAGAATTTGAAATATGGTTCCTTGCTTCAAAATCCTCCACTATTATGCTTCCTTTTTAAATTTATAATGAGAATGGCAATTCTGATATAATTTGATTCCTCCAGTAGGTTATAGCTTCATTGGTCCCCAGACAAACACTTCATGTTTAGATATTGAATTAAATGAATGTTTATAAATAGTTTAAAAATTGTGCGGTTTCTAAGACCTCCTTTGTTTCATTGTGATGGCTAAAAATGCAATTATTCTTCTTTTGGCCAGAGAGGAATAGTGTTTTATGATGTACTTTTATGTGTTATTTACTTCCGAAATAATTTAATAAGTATTTAAAGTATTTATATGCCAATATACTTTTATAGCACAAATTATGTATATATATATATATATATATATATATATATATATAAATATTGGTGTTTTCATTATTGCATTCTCTTTTAAGGTAATTAAACATAAATAAAAAGACAGAATCTGTAGTAACTGTGTTAAATCTTTCCCCCATAGATTTGGTCTTGATTGGGCCCACCTTCTCTCAAATCACCAAGATGCCTTCTTAGGATACACCTCACAGGATGTGGATCTAAAAACAGCTTCTAGTATTCCTTACTAGAAATTGATTATTAATGATCAGATTGAAACTTGGAACCTTGCAATAACAGTTTGAAAACTGGTAGACATTCTAGGACTCATCATTCAGAGGGAAAAGCCCAGAGAAAGATTTGGACTACCCAGATTTTTGAACCAGGAGACAGACTGAAGTTATCTTTGGGAGTTTTGATAAAAAGAACACATAGTCTGTGTAAGGATAGTCTGAGAAGAAGGAGCTGGGACTGTGAGTTGAGCCATAGGAGCAGCACCAGCAATAATGGAAGTAGGACCTGCCTGGACCTAATGAGCTGAACAGTCGAGAATCTATAGGTGAGTGAGTGATGGAAGATCAGAGTGAGAGAGAGAAGAAGAATTTAGCTAGGCAGAATCACACTCCTTGACTCTATTTCCTCCTTTGGCTAACTGTCTCTCTGTATCTCTTTCTGTCTTCAAGTATTTCTTTATATTACTGATTGGATACACTGTCTCTCATTGGTCATTCCAGTAGAGCCAATGACATAGTCAATGGAGGTGGGAGGGTGGGGGAAAAGAGAATGTCCCCTCCTTCCTTTTCCTACAAGGTACTACCAAATAGCTTTCCAAATGGAACTGGAACTACTGAAATTCATCCAGCTATTTAAAACTCACAGAAGTTTCCTGCACCCTATCTATTCCATTGATCCACTGCTGTACTCCTCTGCCAGGACCAAGCAGTTTTGATGACTGCTGCTGTATAATACAGATTAAAATCTGGCATAGCTAGTCCACTTTCCCTAGCATTTCTTTTCATTAATTCCTTTGATATTCTAGACCATTTGTTTTTCCAAATAAATTTTGTTGTTATTTTGTCTAAGTCTTAAAAAAGTAGTTTTTTGGTAAATTGATTGGTATGGCACTAAATATATAATTTAGTTTGGGTAAAATTGCCATTTTTATTATATTAGCTTGATCCAGCCACAAGTAATCAATATTTTCCCAATTAGTTAGATCTGATTTTATTTGTGTGAGAAGTGTTTTATAGTTGTGATCATAGGTTCTGGGTTTGTTTTGGGAGGTAGATTCCCAAATATTTTATAATGTTTACAGTGACTTTAAATGGGATTTCTCTTTCTATCTCTTGCTGTTGAGTTTCATTAGAGATATACCAGAATGCTGAGGATTTATGTGGGTTTATTTTATATCCTGCAACTTTGCCAAATTTATTTATTGTCTCAAGTAGTTTTTTACTTGATTCTCTAGGATTCTCTAAGTATATCATCATATCATCTGCAAAGAGTGATAGCTTGGTCTCTGCCTAATTTAATTCCTTTGATTTCTTTTTCTTCTCTAATTGCTACTGCTGTTTCTAGTACCAGATTGAATAAGAGGAGTGATAGTGGACACCCTTGTTTCACTCCTGATCTTATTGGAAATGCTTCTGGTTTATCCCGATTGCATATAATACTTGCTGATGGTATTAAATAGATGCTATCTACTATTTTAAGGAAAGCTCCGTTTATTCCTATACTTTCTAGTGTTTTTAATAGGAATGCATGTTGTACTTTGTCAAAAGCCTTTTCTGCATCTATTGAGATAATCATGTGGTTTCTGCTAGTTTTATTGTTGATATGCTCAATTATACTGATGGTTTTCCTAATATTAAACCATCCTTGCATTCCTGGAACAAATCCTACCTGATGAAAGTGTATTATTTTTGTGATAAGTTGTTGGAGTCTTTTGGCTAATATTTTATTTAAAATTTTTGCATCTAAATTCATGAGGGAAATTGGTCTATATTTTTCTTTCTCTGTTTTATCTCTTCCTGCTTTAGAAATCAGTACCATATTTGTGTCATAGAAAGAATTTGGTAGGACACCTTCTTCACTAATTTTCCCAAATAGTTTGTAGAGTATTGGAATTAATTGTTCTTTAAATGTTTGGTAGAATTCACTAGTAAACCCATCTGGCCCTGGAGATTTTTTCCTAGGGAGCTCATTGATCACTTGTTTGATTTCTTTTTCTGAGATGGGGTTATTTAGGTAATTCACTTTCTCTTCAGTTAATCTGGGCAACTTGTGATTTTGTAAATATTCATCCATTTCACTAAGATTGTCATATTTATGTGCATACAATTGGGAAAATAATTCCTCATTATTTTTTATTTCCTCTTCATTGGAGGTAGATTCACCCTTTTCATTTTTGATACTCATAATTTGGTTTTCTTCTTTCTTTTTTTATCATATTGACTAAGGGTCTATCAATTTTATTGTTTTTTCATAAAACCAGCTCTTAGTTTTATTAATTCAATAGTTTTCTTAATTTCAACTTTATTAATCTCTCCTTTAGTTTTCAATATTTCTAAATTAGTACTAAATTGGGGATTTTCAATTTGTTCTTTTTCTAGCTTTGTCATCAATTGCATGTCCAATTCATTGACCTCCCTTCTCTCTACTTTAATCAAGTATGCACTCAGGGATATAAAACTTCCCCTAAGAACTGCCTTCAATGCATCCCACAAATTTTGGTATGTTGTCTCATTAGTATCATTCTCTTGAATGAACTTATTGATTGTTTCTATAATTTCTTGTTTGACCCACCCATTCTTTAGGATTAAATTGTTTAATTTCCAATTAGTTTTTAGTCTATCTTTCCAGCAGTTAATGAATATAGTAATCTATTGTTTGATAAACCCAAAGACCCCAGTTTTTGGGATAAGAATGCAGTATTTGACAAAAGCTGCTGGGAAAACTGGAATAGAGTATGGCAGAAACTGGGCATAGATCATTATCTAACACCATATACCAAAATCAAGTCGAAATGGGTGCATGATGTAAGTATAAAGGATGATACTGTAAGCAATCTGGGAAAGCAAGGAATAGTTTACCTGTCAGATTTGTGGAGAGGGGAAGACTTTAGGACCAAACAAGAATTAGACAGCATTATAAAATGCAAAATGGATAATTTTGATTACATTAAATTGAAAAGCTTCTGTACAAACAAAGCCAATATAACCAAGATCAAGAGGGAGGTGGGAAATTGGGAAAGAATTTTTACAACTTGTGTCTTTGATAAAGGACTCATTTCTAAAATTTATAGAGAATTGAGTCAAATCTATAAGAATACAAGTCATTCCCCAATGGATAAATGATCAAAGTATATGAACAGACAGTTTTCAGAGAAAGAAATTAAAGGTATCTATAAGCATATAAAGAAATGCTCTAAATCACTATTGATTAGAGAAGTGCAAATCAAAACAACTCTGAGATACCACATCTCTCCAGTCAGATCGGCAAAGATGACAAAACAAGAAAATGACAAATGCTGGAGAGAATGTGGGCAAATTGGAACACTAATGCATTGCTGGTGGAGTTGTGAACTTATCCAACCATTCTGGAGAGCAATCTGGAATTATGCTCAAAGGGCTATAAATAATTTCATACCATTTGACCCAGCAATACCACTTCTAGGGTTATATCCCAAAGAGATCATAGAAGTGGGAGGAAAACCCAAATGTATAAAAATATTTATAGCAGCTCTTTTCGTGGTTGCAAAGAATTGGAAATTAAGGGGGTGCCCATCAGTTGGGGAATGGCTAAACAAGCTGTGGTATATGAATGTAATGGGATATTATTGTGCTATAAGAAACGAGGAGGAGATGGATTTCATATTTACCTGGAGAGGCTTATACATACTGATGCTGAGTGAGAAGAGTAGAACCAGAAGAAATTTGTATACAGTCACAGACACATCATATGTGTGATGACCAATTATGACAGACTGGACTCTTTTCAGCAATGCAATGATATAAGTCAATCCCGAAAGACTCATGAAGGAGAGAAATGTGACATCCAGAGATATAACTAGAAAGAACTGAGCCTGAATCCTGATGGAAGCAAACTAATTTATCTTTTTCTTTTCATTGTTTGGTTTTATTTCTTCTTTACCATTTTTCATCCCACCTAGTACAATACGCCTTTGTAATTGGACTAATGTCTAATATGAATGTATTTGCAGATCCTATACTGAACTATATGCTGTTGTGGGGGGTTATGAGGAGGGAGGTAAAGGGAATTTGAAATTCAAGGAATTATGGAATTGAATCTTGTTAACTAAACCTAAACTAATAAATTAATTAAAAAAACAGAAGTGTGGCTAGTTGTTTACTCAAAAATCAGTTGTTTCTTTTCTGATTCAATTGATGAGGTTAACATCTCATAAATGGATCATAGGATATAGACTCATTTTGTTTACACATTGAAACTTCATCATGCATAACTACATTTTATAATTACAGCAGCTGCCCTGGGTAGGAGTGACTCCTTCCCTCCCTCCCTCCTTTATGTCCTTGTAGTTCCAATAAGGAATCACAGATTTAGGTTATTCAAATAAAAAGTGGGGAAATAGGGTGGGAGTAGAGGGTAAAGTTCAGAAACACTCATTTCTGGGCTGAATAAAGGAAAAAAAATGCTCTGTACTTCTTTAAAAGTCTTACTTCATTTGAGGGTCCTTAAGTGACTAAAGAGAACATTCATGGGCAATGCTCATGACGTATGAATAGGAGTCATTATAGCTGGTTGAATAGAAAGAGGAAAGAAAGTAATTGACTTATAATCTTGGAGAAGGAAAGGGATTTGGTTATCCTCTGATACAACCTTTCAGAGATGGAAGGAGCCTTGGAATCGTGGCATGGAATGAAGTTGCTAATGAACATAGCATGTGTTCTCTATATTCCTATTTTCATTAATTTATATTTAGTATAAATAATATAAGGGCTCTACAAAGAGTGAAAAGGGCTTCTTATAATCTGAGGCTTTGAATTTACTCCCTTGCTACCTGAGTTCTCAAGTTGTGCGATTCCATTTTTGCCCAGATTCACTATATACTTGTTATAGAATCTGTCCCAGATTTTGGAAAGGACTGTTTTTCTTTTCTTATTTACTTATTTGTCTACCTATCTGCTCTTATTATACTACTTTTGTAAATGCTACTTTCTAAAAGTTAAGTTACTTTCCCAGACTAATTGATAATCAATATGGAGTACATTATTAGGTGTTTGTGAGTGATGGTACTAGAATATCCTAACTTCTCAAGATTACCTTTAGAGCCCTGAATGGATTAGTCATTCCCCAATTGAGAAATGGTCAAAGGATATGAATAGGAAGTTTTCAGAGAAAGAAATTAAAGATATCTATAAGCATATGAAGAAATGCTCTAAATCACTATTAATTAGAGAAATGCAAATCAAAACAACTCTGAGATACCACATCTCTCCAGTCAGATTGGCTAAGATGAAAAAACAAGAAAGTGACAAATGCTGGAGAGGATGTGGACAAATTGGAACGCTAATACATTGCTGGTGGAGTTGTGAACTTATCCAGCCATTCTGGAGAGCAATCTGGAATTATGCCCAAAGGATTATAAATAATTTCATACCCTTTGACCCAACAATACCACTTCTAGGGTTATATCCCAAAGAGATCATAGATGTGGGAGGAAGACCCATATGTACAAAAATATTTTTAGCAGCCCTTTTTGTGGTTGCAAAGAATTGGAAACTAAAGGGGTGCCCATCACTTGGGGAATGGCTAAACAAGTTGTGGTATATGAATGTAATGGAATTTTATTGTGCTATAAGAAACGAGGAGGTGTCGGATTTCATAATTACCTGGAGAGACTTATACAAACTGATGCTGAGTGAGAAGAGTAGAATCAGAAGAAATTTGTATACAATCACAGACATACCATATCTGTGATGACCAACTATGACAGACTGGACTCTTTTCAGCAATGCAGTGATATAAGTTAATCCCGAATGACTCAAGAAAGTGAGAAATGCGCCATCCAGAGATATAACTAATAAGAACTGAGCCTGAATCCTGATGGAAGCAAACTAAATGATCTTGTTCTTCTCATTGTTTGGTCTTATTTCTTCCTTACCATCTTTCATCCCACCTAGTACAATATGCCTTTTTAATTGGAATAATGTCTAATATGAATGCATTTGCAGACCCTATACTGTACTATATGCTGCCGTGAGGGGAGGGGGGAGGGAAGTAAAGGAAATTTGAAAATCAAGGAACTATGGAATTGAATCTTGTTAACTGAAACTAAACTAATAAACTAATAATAATAGAAAAAAAAGATTACCTTTAGAGCCCTGAATGGATTAGTCATTCACTTTCTTAGGACCCAATATGCTAATATGAGTGGGAGTTTAGAGAGTGAGAACAAGTGGTTATTATGCTTGGATTCAGAAGTAGACCACTATTGATGGAATTTCCAAAGAGGTAGTTATAGAAAATCTTTATAACAATATGTCCCTGGTATAAGACTTTCCAAGAATAAAAAAAGGGATTGAAGAAGCACATCTATTGACTTAGCCTATATGATCCATTTTTATTTTGAGGGGTCTTGGAATTAGGCTACAAAAATTACCACTATTCCAAAATCAAGTGTATTGTCTTGAAAATAATAAGTTATCGTTAATACAAATGTATGAGTTAAGGATGAATAGCAACCTTTCCAAAGTGTTACAGAGACAATTTCTGCATTGAGTTAGAAGTTTTACTATATTGATTTTAAGGTTCCTTCTAACTCAAAACTTCTAGGATCCTATTGGGATGAAACTAGCCTTAGACTTAGCTGGCAGGTACACAAAATCCATTCTATGTTATTTACTAGGTTCCCTGAGTTCACGTTCTCCCAGCCTTCCTCCATGCATGATTTGCACCATTGAGATTTTTTTCCAGCCTAAGGCAAACTCACACAGCTAGCTAAAGTAATTGCATGGTGGGATGTTATTTTTCTACTTAAATATACTTGTGGTCTAGAGAGAGCTCACTACTTTATAGCTGTTGTTTACTTTTGGTCTAAAGGGGCCCACATTTTCCATTATACAATACTTAAGAAACCATGTAGCTACAGAGGGAGCACATGCTGATTTGTCAGGCCCAAACCATAGATCCTTAGTCTATCTATACAGGTACATATTTTATAGTATGTGCGCTCTTTTAAGACACATACTATATAGTGGTTTTTTATTTATTTACATAGCTTTTGACTCAGGAGGCCAATTCCCAAAGAAACTCCAAATGTTCATTTTTTTCTACTTTGCAGTGAGCAAGTATAGAGAAGAAAATGGGATGCTGAAATTTAAAGGAAAGCCATTAACCTCAATATCCAAAATTCAACATTTCTTTATCTAAAACTAAAATAATCATTGACAGAAATGAAAAAATATATATATACATACACACATATGTATATGTATGTATGTATATATATATTTAATTGCAGTTAAGGCAAATAACTGCTAATGCTACATTGAACATATAGAAAATATAGGATTATAGATTTGGAGCTAATTTTATAGATGACAGAACTGAAGCCTATTAGACATTAAGAAACATAAACAGGGTCACCAGAGGTCGGGGGCGGAGCCAAGATGGCGGAGTAGAAACAGCTCTTCCAAGCCTCTCTGCCCCCAGATTCTCCACAAACTATGTAAAAAAGGACTCTGAAAATCTTCTGGAGCCCCAGCACCCACAGAACGACACAGAGAAGCTAACCTCCCACTGAGGACAGCCCAGCACCCTGCAGGAAGGACCAGCGCAGTGGTCTGGGAGCCGGCAACGCGCAGAGCGCAGGAGCTGAGCCCAGGTCCACGTGAGCCGAGGTTTTAGCCCCAGGGCGGCAGGGCCAGCAGCTGACTGGAGGAACCCCAGAACACCAGGAACTGTGGAGACGCCAGAATTATCAACATAGACTTGCCTAGGACAAAGTAAGAGGTTAGTGTCCTATGGACTTTGGGACCTGTATTTGGGGAATGCGTCAGCTCCCTCCCCTGGGGGCTAGAAGCCGCTGAGGAGACAGGCCATTGTGTAGTTTTCATAGGCATTTCCTGCTCCCAGCCTACAAATCTTGGGGAGATCCAGCGATCAGTCTTGGGGGGTAATCGCTCTTGCTTTAACCTCCCTGGATCTGGATTGTGATCTAGGGTGGAAGTTGTGGGTGGGTTTATAGCTTGCTAGAAACGGAAGTTGCCCCCCACACGTTCGGGACGAAAATTCCTCTATCTGGCCTTAAAGCCATAGTGTGGCAACAAGCCCAAAAGTCAAGCAATTAAGTGGCAACATGCCAAGGCAAAGGAAACAGAAAAATGCAACCCTAGACTGCTATTTTGGGGGCATAGAGTGGGAAAAGGACTGTGAGGTCAGAAGTCCTGCTCCAAAAGCCCCAGGGGAAAACATGAGTGTTGCAGGCCATAGAGGACCTTAAGAAGGACTTTAAAAATCAAATAAGAGAAGTGGAGGAAAAATTAGAAAGAGAAATGAGAAGGATGCAGGAAAAGTATGAAATGAGGTCAACAGCCTGACTGAGGAAAATAACACCTTAAAAAATAGACTAGCTCAAATGGCAAAGGAGGCCCAAAAGGGCAATGAGGAGAAGAATGCCTTAAAAAGTCGAATTTGCCAGATGGAAAAGAATCTCAAAAGTTCACTGAGGAGATTCATTCCTTCAGAGTTAGACTGGAGCAAATGGAAGCTAGTGACTTTATGAGAAATCAAGATGCTGTTAAACAGATCCAAACAAATGAAAGAATAGAAGGCAATGTGAAATATCTCATGGGAAAAACCACTGACCTGAAAATAGATCCAGGAGAGATAATTTAAAAATTATTGGACTACCTGAAAGCCATGATCAAAGAAAGAACCTAGAAATCACCCTTCAAGAAATTCTCAAGGAAAATTGCCCTGATGTTTTAGATCCAGAGGACAAAATAGAGGTTGAAAGAATCCACAGATCACCTCCTGAAAAAGACCCCAAAAAGAAAACTCCCAGGAATATTATAGCCAGGTTCCAGAATCCCCAGATCAAGGAGAAAATACTACTAGCGGCCAGGAAGAAACAATTTCAATATTGTGGAAACACAATCAGAATAGCCCAGGACCTGGCAGCTTCTACACTGAGGGATCGAAGGGCATGGAATTTGATATTCCAGAGGGCAAAAGAATTGGGAATGAACCCATGGGTCACCTACCCAGCAAAACCGAGTATTTTGTTTCAGGGGAAAATATGGTCATTCAGTGGAATAGAGGACTTTCAAGCATTCTTGAGGAAAAAACCAGAATTGAATAGAACATTTGACATCCAGACACAAGAAGCAAGAGATGCCTGAGAAGGTAATCATGGAAAAGAAATCAAAAGGAACTTATCAAAGTTAAACTATTTACATTCCTATATGGAAAAGCAATAACTGTGACTGATGATATCTTTCTCACTATGAAAATAATGGAAGAAGGGTGTGTGGTCATATGAATACATATGTGAATGTGTGTGTATATGGTTGCAGTTATATATGGATAGAGGGCATAAGTTGAATTTGTTGGGAAGGGAGAATACTCAAGGGATGAAATTATGAGGTGAGAGAGGAAAGTGGCAAGAGGAGATGGGGAGAGACATGGTAGGGTAAACTATCTCATGTAGGGGAAGTGGGTGCAAAGGAGGGGAGAATAAGGAAGGCTAAAAAGGCAAAACCACATTCACATTGAATTTGGTTCAGGGAGAAAATGACATACATACTAAATGGGATATCTCAACCTGCAGCAGGATAGGGGAAGGGGGATGAGAGGAGAGATGATGGATGGGAGGGCATCCTTGGGGTGAGGGGAGGTTGGAAGTACCCACTATAGAAGAGGGACAGGATCATGTAGGGAATGGACCGGGTGGGGGTGGGATGAGTGGGAGGGAATTATAAGCAGCCTTGTACAATATATCTACTATGACAATGTTTTGCATAGCTAGACATGTACAACATATACTGACTTACTTATATCCCAAGAAGGAATGGGTGACAAGGGAGGAAGGAAATGGATCTGAAATTCAAGGTCGTAACATTAAATGTTTCAAATAAAAAAAAAAAAAAAAAAAAAAAGAAACATAAACAGGATTGTATAGCAGCTATACTCCACAGAACTTTACATAACAAATCCCTTTAATAAAAGGATTTGTTCTGTAAAACTTGGAGTTGGTCAAAAAGTCACACCCTAGAAACCCATGTGTGGCCTCCAGGCCACAGGTATAGCTACAAAGAATTAGTGGTAGAATTTCAAACCAGATCTCTTTGACTTCTGGTCTACCTCTCTGTGATACCATATTGCCTAGTAAAAATATCATTCTTCATATTTCTTAAAGTAATTTCACAACTATCACAAAATGTATATTATAATTTCTATTCCCCAAAAGGGGAAAGTAAAAGAAGTAAGGAGCATTGGAAAGAAATATGGATATTTCTATATCTAATCTATATCCACATCTCTATCTGTGTGTATGTATTTGCACACACAACAACAACAACAGGAGAAGAGGGTTGTACATGAACCTAATCATCTCTATTATGTACAGCTTGCTTTTATTTTACATTTATAGCAAATTCTGCTTGTAACCTGTCTTATGAATATACAGTTCTTTCTGGCCTTTATTCTGTTCTCTTGTGCACATTTAAAAAAATGCTACTTCAATGTCTTTTCCTTCCTTCCTTCCTTCCTTCCTTCCTTCCTTCCTTCCTTCCTTCCTTCCTTCCTTCCTTCCTTCCTTCCTTCTTTCCTTCCTTCTTTTCTTGGTAGGTCATTGCTTTGATCAGAATACCGAAATCTTTCAAAATTGTTTTGCTTTACAATGTAGTTATTCTATAAATTGTCCATCTGGTTCTGCTCAATTCACTCTGTTTCAGTTAATACAATGCTTCTTAGGTTTCTCTGAATCTATTCATGTTATTATTTCTTATGACAAAATAGTATTCCCATTACATTAGCCATTACCCAATTGATCAGCAACTGCTTATTTTCTAGTTCTTTGCCACTACAAAAAGATGTAGATTCTTTTCTTTTGGAGGTGGGGTGGGGATCTCTTTGGAGATAGGGGTTTAGTAGTTTTATCTCTAGGTCAAAGGAAATACATACAGAGGTATGTGATTTGGGGGACATTTCCATATTGTCTTCCAGAATGGTTGAACCAATTTACAACTATACCAGCAATAAATTACTATTCCTTTTTATCTAAGCTCCTCCAATAATTATACTTTTATTTATTTATTTTTTTGGTCAATGTTTCTAATTTGACATGTGGTACAACCTCAGAGTTACTTAAATGTTTATTTCTCTAATCATTAATGATTTTGAATATTTTTATATAGTTGTTGATAGGATCACTTTCTTTTAAAAATACTTCTTCATTTCCTTTGACTCTCATTGAGGAGTGGCTCTTATTCCTATGTGAACAAGATCTACTGATTTGAATCAATTCATTATATAGCTTGTATATGAGACTTTTATCAGAGAAACTTGCCACAAATACTTTCCCAGTTATTTATTTTTCTTCTAATTTTTACGTGCCATGGTTTATGTAAAACCTTTTAATGTTATGTAATCACAAATGTCCAATTTTCTTTTTTTTAGTCCTATCTCCTTTTTGATCATGAACTTTTTCTCTATCGAGTTAAAGGACAATTTTTTTCTTGTTCCTCTAATTAGTTTGTGGTATCATCTTTTATGTGTAATTCATCTATCTGTAGATTTTCTTGGTACATGATATAAGCTGTTGGTCTATGCATAATATCTGTCAGACTGCTTTCCACTTTTCTCAGCAGTTTTTGTCAACTACTAAATGCCAAATATCTTTATAATATGATAATATATTTATAAAGTGCTGACCTACATTGGCACAGGGAGTTTTCTCACCTGGGAATCCCCTCCATTGATTAAATCACAGGTATATTTTATTTTTTAAAGTATATAAAAGCATATGTGAAGTATTCTATGTACATCAATTCATTTAGAAGGAAATAAATGGGTAAAATGAATGTGTCCAATAAAAACAAGATTATATATACAAACTATTGGTGATGAAAAACAAGCAGCAGAACATTGAAAAATCAGCAGGGAAGGCCATCATCTCCCAGGTATATTTAAGTTATGTAAAGCAATCACAACAAAAAAGAGGCCAGAAATTCTCTAGGAACAATTTCTTCTTGAAGACATTTTGTCTTATTGCTAAGCAGAAAAATGTGTCAGTCCAGAACAACACCATTTTAGAATATAAACTCATTTGTAAAACATTTTAAAGAAGGATGATAGAAATTTATGATAAGCAGCATTGCCTCACAAAACAGCTTGGAGCAGTGGATGGAAAAATGAGTTTATGGAAATCCTAATGTGAGACCCCATTAAGTAGGATCATCCCAACAGCATTTAAAGATGAAACCTAAAGAGGAGAACAAATGGATGGAAAATGGGACACATTTGGTATCATTTCTATAATAAACAGTTTTCTTTATGTATGATGATGGAACTGTGATGATGGGTATTTAGACTCAACATTTCAGTCCCTGTTATGATGAGGAAAGAAATGCAAATTTGCATCCAAAATGGCAAATACCAACTCCTCCTCTCTCCCCTCTCCCCCCCAAAAAAGAGAAACAAACTTGACTAGTTTAAAAATCTATGGAAGAAATTCATGCTGGAATTGAGAGTCTCACTTTTGAAATCACTAAAGGATCAGTTTTCAAGATAACTGAATTATTTAAATGATAGCTATCAAATAATCGGAAAACAGTCATCACTAGTATGACTACTTAAAAAGATGACTAAGAAAATATATAAATATAAGGATTTTTAAAAATCTTTTTTCTTGTATCTTTAAAATATAAGAATGATCTACATACATATTGAGGGAATCCTTAATGAAAGTATGAGGAGGGAATACATAAGTTTTGTAAATAATAGCTTATGGGAGAACTCATTTTTGCAGTCATGAAATTCTGTGAAAGATGCAAAAGATAAAATTCTTTTGGGCTTATTGCTTGTTGGTTATTTAGAAATTTTGACCCAGTAGAATAAAATGCAGCATTAAAGGTTTTCACTGTCCTTGAGAGATGCAACAGCTGGGAAAGCTTTGTTTGATGAGATCATTAAAGGCATAAAACTGAGAGCAGTAATTTCCTCAGAAGTGGTTGCTACATTTCTCACCACCTATTTTCAGTTTTAATTATGATTTAAAAATTAACCTTATCTCTGTGATTGTATAGAGGTTATTGGGTTAGGAGGCAAGATAGCACGGTAGGATTCCAGTGAGTCACATTCCCCCTAAAGTTTATTTAGAGAGTTCCTAAAAGGATAATACTTTATATAAATTAAAATAGTGGTGCATCTGTTTAAAAAGTTCTCTAAATTTGAGCTATTGCTGTAAATATTATTGTTATTCCATTTTGCTTTTTCTTTGGATGGGGGAAGGTAGTACAATTGGGGTTGTGACTTGCCCAAGGTCACATAGCTAGTTTTGTGTTAAGTGTCTGAGTCTGGATTTGAACTCAGGTCCTCCTGAATCTGGGGCCAGTGCTCTATTCACTGTGCCACCTAGCTGTCCAATATTATTATTATTTCAATGATTTTGGCCTATATTAGGATACAAGTCTATCTACACATGAGTTCATCTAAATATGGATTAACCCAAATGCATCAGTCTCAATTAAAAAATAGGTTTATTGACTTTGTTTTCAGAAAAGCAAGGGAAAACAATCCATCTTTCACATTACTGCCAAAATGATCTTAATGACCAAGATTCATCATATCATTCCTTCTTAAGAACTTTCTGTGATCCCCCATTTCTTTCTGGATAAAATATTATTCCTTTTCCAGGTATCTAAAGTTCCCAATGACTCCTCTCCAACTTATCTTTCCATTCTTGTTTCAGAACTCTCCATTTTCAATAGAGAATACATTTTTATTCTTTTAGTTTTGGCTGCGTTTGATTAAGTTATCAGATTGGCACAGGACGATAAATTTTGAGTCACAACAGCTCTAAAAGATTACTACTACAGTGTAATACCACACATAATAAGCACTCAATAGATCTATTTTCTCTCTCTCTCTCTCTCTCTCTCTCTCTCTCTCTCTCTCTTTCTTCCTTCCTTTCTTCTTTCTTTTTCTCTTTCTTTCTTCTATCTGTATATATATATATATATATATATATATATATATATATATATATGTACTCAAATTATATAGTAAATTCATCTATATTGTTGGAGGATATTCTGACAAGCTAAAAAATCCTTTAAGTGCTGAAATAAATAATGTCTTTGAATTATTTATTTAGCAGCAGGAATGTTATTTTAAGGTTCTTTGTCATGGCTGACTAGGTAGACCAAACCATTTTGGCCCTATCTAATAAAATTGTCCTTACTTTTATAGCATTTTACAATTTTCAAAACTTTTGCTTACATATTATCTCATTTCATATATTCAACAAACTAGTGAGGTAAGCTTATACTGATGGATAGGTTTGGAGGTACCTGTGATCTTGTGTTGTGAGTATACTGCCCACCAGGACAAATAGCTTCTCCATGATTTCATCCTTTCATCCTCTCTGAGTCCTGTCTTTTGTAGAGAAACAAGTCATTGCATTGGAGGTTTTCATCTTTTATCTTTTCTATTTCATGGACACCATTGTGGTCTTCAGGTGGTCCATGTATTATGTTGGTCCCACTTCCTTTTCCCATTATACATATCTCTTCTGTCATGTCTCACATGCAAGTCATTATTGATTTTATCTTATGGTGGTGTGTTGGAGTAGATGAGAATAATGTTTCAGTTCTAAAGCATATTACCCGCAGAATTCATCAAATTTCCCATAAAGCAGGGTGTTATTGTTTTTTAGTTGTTGTTAGTTGTATCTGACTCTTTCTGTCCCCATTTGGGCTTTTCTTGGAAAAGACACTGGAAGAGTTTATTCTTTCCTTCTCCAGTTCATTTTACAGATGAAGAAATTGAAGCAAACAAAGTCACACAGTTATTAAGTGCCTGAGACCAGATTTAAAATCAGGAAGATGAGTCTTCCTGACTCCATGCCTGGTATTCTATCTACTTCACCACCTAGCAACCCTAAAGCAGAATATAGCAAGCCTTAAACAGGACAGGGACTAGGGAATCTTTAAACGATAGCAGCCTGGTGGTGGCTAGGTGGTGCAGTGAGCACCAGCCCTGGAGTCAGGAGGACCTGAGTTCAAATCTGGCCTCAGACAATTAAAACAAAAACTAACCATGTGACCTTGGGCAAGTTACTTAACCCCAATTGCCCTCCAAAAAGCAGAAAAAAAGATAGCTTGTATAGGAGAGCAAAAGGAGCTGAATGGTGGCTATAGGGAAAAAGTGAGTGGAAATTTTCTTCAACAGACAATTAATTTTTTAAATTAAATTTTATGTTTATTTTTGTTTACATCATTCATTTCCACAAGATTTTGAGTTACAAATTTTCTCTCAGTCTCTCCCTACCCACCACCCCAAAACAGTGATCCCACTAGATACCTCCTCCCCCAATCTGCTCTCTCCTATATCTTCCTCCATGTCCCCTCTGACTTTCCAGTAGGGCAAGATGGATCTCTATGCCTGGGTGTCTGTACATCTTATTACCCAGTTGCATGTAAAATAATCATAATGATAACAACAACAACAACAATTATAATATATTTTTTAAACATTTGATTTTAAAACTTTGAATTCCATATTTTTTCCCTTCTTCCCTCCTCACCCACCCTTACTGGGAAGTTAAGCAATTCAGTATAGGTTTTACATGTGTAGCTATGCAAAACATTTCCATAGTGGATAAATTGTGAAAGAATTGACTATATTTCCCTCCATCCTATCCCAAACCCCACTTGTTCCGTTATCTACTTTGATCCTGTCCCTTTTCAAAAGTGGGTGCTTCCAACTTCCCTCCCCCTCAGCCTGCCCTCCCTTCCATCATCCCCCCTCTCATCCCCTTCCCCTTACTCTACTGTAGGGTGAGATATACTATTTAGTGTGTATGTCATTCCCTCTGTAAGCCAAATTAAATGAGAGTAAGGTTGACTCATTCCCTTTCGCTTTCCTGTTCTTCCCCTCCATTGTAACAGTTTTCCCTTGCCTCTGTTATATGAGATAATTTACCCCATTCTGTCTCTCCCCATCTCCTCTCATTATATTCCTCTCTCACCTCTCAATTTTGCCATTTAAGTATCATCCCTTCCTATTCAATTGGTCCTGTGCCCTCTGCCTAAGTATACCCATACACATATATACACATACTCACATATGTATTCATATGCCTATATACCCTCCTATATAGACATATATGTATACACAGACACATTTATATTCCCTTCAATTATTCTCATACTGAGAAAAATTTATAAGTTACTATTATCATTTTTCCATGAAGGAATATTAATAGTTCAACTTTGATAAGTTCCTTGTGATTTCTTTTCCTTGTTTAACTTCTCATGCTTCTCTTGCTTCTTGTATCTAAATGTCAAATTTTCTATTCAACTCTGGTTTTTTCATCAAGAATACTTGAAAGTCCTCTATTCCACTGAATGACCATATTTCCCCCTGAAACATAATACTCAGTTTTGCTGGGTATGTGGTTCTTGGCTTTAATCCCAGGTCCTAGTCTATTTTTTAAGGTGTTATTTTCTTCAGTCAGGTTATTGACTCTCTTTTCGTGATTTTCTTGCATCATTGTCATTTCTCTTCCCATTTTTTCCTCCACTTCTCTTATTTGGTTTTCAAAATCCTTCTTAAGCCCCTCTGTGGCTTATAACCAGTTCGTATTTTTCATGGAAGCTTTTGATACAGGATTTCTGACTTCATTGTCTTCCTCCTGTTTCATGCTTTGATCCTTTTTGTCCCCAAAATAGGAATCTAAAGTTGTATTTCTGTGCTTGCTTTGCTTCCTTTGCTTGCTCATGTTGCCACCCAATTATTTGACTTTTGAGCTTTTTGCCATAGTATAACTCTGTTTCCAGAGGAGAGCTTTGTCCCAAATTACTGTGATTTATGCAGCTGCTGGAGATATTAGTTGCGTGCCTTCTCAGAAGCCTCCACTGGCTCTGTCACACTGGTCATGCTCCCTAGGACCTTTACCCCTGACAGCAATCCAGATCCAAGCAGGTTAAAGCAAGAACAATTAGCCCTCAGCCTGGTCGCTTAGTCCCCCTACAATCTGAATGCCAGAAGCTCTGAAGCAGCCATGCAGTGGCAACTGCTGCATCTCAGCCACTTCTCCCTCTGGGGGCAGAGGCCGGACCACTCTACCAGACCCCCTGTTTCCACAAATTCCACACTGAACTGTCACTTTGTCTTTGGCATTTATGGGTTGATAATTCTGGAAACTGCCACAGCTGCTGTTGATCCACACTCCTGAAGTCCCTCTAGCCGGTCCTGGTAGTGGCCGCCCTGAGGCTAAAACATCGGACTCAAGTGGTGCTGGTCTGGGCTCTGCTCCCAGCATGCTGCAATGGACCCTTCCTGCTGGCCTGCCAGGCTGTCTTCAGTGGGAGGTTTTTTTCTCTCTGTCACTTTGTGGGTTCTTTCCTGATTCTGTCACCATCTTGGCTCCACACCAGCCAATTAATTTTTTGATCTGGAGAAAGTAAAACAAAAACATGTAAATATTTAGTTAGAAGGAAAACTTACAATATTTTTTCCTGCGTTGGGAGGGAATTGAGGACTCATCAAGGGGTTTCATATAGAAATGTAATCATATTATATGGGGAGCTTATGCCACTGTATAACTTTTTCTTTTTTTTTTTTTTAAAGCAATTGGGGTTAAGTAACTTGCTCAAGGTTACACGGCTAGTCATTTGATTTATGCGTGGGTGCTCATTTTCTGAGGGCGGATCTGATCTCTGGTCATCCAAACTCCGAGGCCGGCGCTCTTACTCACTGCGCCACCTAGCCGCCCCTTTAGGGCAATTGGGGTTAAGTAACTTGCCCAAGGTTACACGGCTAGGTTTTTTTTGTTTGTGCGGATTAAGTGTCAGAGGCCGGTTCTGAACTCAGGGCCTTCTGATTCCAGGGCCGGCGCTCTATTCACTGCGCCACCTAGCCGCCCCTGTATAACTTTTTCTAATTCCCATTTCACTATGATACAAGAGAAGGTACAAGAAGTCAAAAGGAACCTATCAAGGGTGATCAGGAATGCTAGAAAAACCAACTAAGACCATCCCTCTCAGTTCTATCAACTGAAGCAGAATGAATGGATTATACATATGCTGAAGATCTCAAGCCATACTAAAGTAATGTTCCTGATTATTAATTTCAACCATTTAAATATATGGGACCTAATTTTGTATTTACCATAGTATATAGTTGAAAGAAGAATCAATATGTAGTGGAATGAGGACTAATCTTGGAGTGGGAGCCATCAGAAGTTTTCCTGACCTTTGTCTTGCCATTGGACTCTGATGACCCTGGAGGAGAAAGTGAGGCTGATGACTTTGCACAGCTCTGCCTCACTTGAATCCAGTTCACTTGTAAGTCAAGACATCACCCTCCTGACATCATTGGTCCTCTTCTAGAACAAAGGATAAACAACAACAGTAACCTCAGAGTGATAAAGATGTGGTTTCAAGATCTGCTTCTGCCACATATGATCTGCAAGACTCTTGTTAAGTCACTAGATTTTTCAGTTCTCCCTGCTGTCTCTAAGACCATAATTTGCAAACAGCTTTTGGATCACATCAGTAGAAGGAGTTTCTATATTGGAAGTTCCACATCTTAAGAAAAGTGAAGCATGTTACTTTCAGATGGTGGTTTTAAGAGAAACCAGTTTCACGTTTTGTTTATTCTAGTCAATGAGTAATTCTAAATGTGCTCATTTTGAACTAGCTAATCTTTTCTATTTGAAGATAATGACATAGTTGTGCCAAATACTTCATCTAGTAAAGGAAATATGTTTACTGTTCCTTTCAGATAGAACAGGAACAGGTTTCCAAAGACTCAGTATAGTCCTGGCATGGCTGCTGACCACTCACTCTGAAAGTATCATTCATGAGCATGGTGTCTGACATGACACCCAGACTCATTTCGCTTTGTGTGTATTGCACTCATGTTGGCATGTCTTTAAAGTTTCCTTAGAGTCAGTAGAGGGGAAGTTACAGCCATGATCACATGGCTTCAACTCAACTTTAAGGGTCCTAGAGGTATCTTGATTGTTTTTTTCTTTTGAGGGTAGATACACTATTACTTCTCATTTCCATAACTCTTGAAACCCCATGGTATGCTTCCTGTTTATATAATGCATTGATAATAACATGATTAGCCTTTTAAAAAATCAGTTTTATTTGATTCACAGTTCTGAATTCTCTCACTCCTTCCCCCTCCTCCATTCATTGAGAAGGCAAGAGAAGCAAAACCTATTATAACATTATGCCAAACAAATTCCCACCTTGGCAGTGTCCAAAAATAATGAATAAAAGTATATATGCTCCAATTTGTACTCTGTGTCCACCAACTCTTTATCTTGGGTGGATAGCATGTTTCATGATAAGGAGTTTTAATTGTAGTGCACCACTGTGTTGCCCAGAATTACTGTCTCTCCAAGTTCACTATCTTTAAAATATTGTTATTATATAAATTATTCTCCTAGTTCTTCTCACTTTACTTTTCATCAGTTCATCAGAGTATTCCCATCACCATTAACTCTTTAAAAAAAATAAAGTATGGAATGAAGCAAGCATTTCCATAATATAGTATAATAAATACATGAAACTGAAAATCTACCACGTACAACTTGCTATTCCTTTCAAATATACAACAAAATCATGTAAATTTCTTTTTTCTTCTCCCTATCCTAAAGATGGTTACCATTAGACACAAATATGTATATATGTAAAATTATTCTATATATACTTCTATTTATAAAAAGTTCTTTCTCTGCATGCATCTTTCTTCATATCTGTCCTTTATATCTTTTAGACAAAATAACTTAGGTGCTCAAATATTCTTTTTAAAAATTTATTTATTTTTAGTTTTTAACATTCACTTCCATATGTTTTTAATTATCTCCCCCTCCCTCTTGCCTCCCTTCCCAAGATGGCATGCAATATGATATGGCTCTACACATACATTCCTATTTAACACATTTTCACATTAGTCAAGTTGCATAGAACAATTTTAGTGAATGGGAAAGACCATGAGAAAGAAAAAAGCAAAAATAACAAAAAAATAAAATAGTCTGCTTAGCTCTGCATTCCAACTCCATAGTTCTTTCTCTGGATGTGGATGGCATTTACCATCATGAGTCCTTTAGAATTTTTAGGTTCTTACACTGCTGAGAAGGGCTAAGTCTATCAAAATCAGTCATCACACATTGTGACTGTTTCTGTGAACAATGTTCTCTTGGTTCTGCTCACTTTACTCAGCATCAGTTCGCATAAGTCTTTCCAGGATTTTTTGAAGCCTTCCAGTTCTTCATTTCTTGAAGCACAATAGTATTCCATTACATACATATACCACAACTTGTTCAGCCAGTCCCCAGTTGATGGGCATCCCCTCAATTTTTAATTCTTGGCCACCACAAAAAGAGTTGCTATAAATATTTTTATACATGGGTCCTTCTCCCATTTTTATGATCTCTGCTCAAAGTCATTCTTAAAACAATATTGCTATTACTGTATACAACCATTAACTCTTAAAAATAAAATGTTTATTAAATTAGAAGAGAAAAACAGGAATAAAAAAGTATAAAAAGGGGCGGCGAGGTGGCACAGTGAATAGAGCACCAGCCCTGGAGTCAGGAGGACCTGAGTTCAAATGCGGCCTCAAACACTTAACACAAAAACTAGCCATGTGGGCCTGGGCAAGTAACTTAACCCCATTTGCCCTCCAAAAAGAAAAAAAAACAAAAAAATCCACAAAAATGTCTAAAAGTCCACCCCTAAGCCCAGGTCACATTCTCCCAGCAATGTACACAGTGCATTGTGTGTTTGTGTGTATGTGGTGGTATGTGGTGGAGGTGGTGGTGATGGTGGTGGTGTGTGTGTGTGTGTGTGTGTGTGTGTGTGTGTGTGTGTGTGTGTGAGCATTGAGGAGGGGAAGAGAGAAGGAAGAAAGCCCAAACTTATAGAAACTTAGCAATAAGGCACATGTGTTCAGGACAACTCTTGACTCATGACTAAAGGGCATGATATCTCTAATGTCTTTAGGGGTCTACTTGCATCACATATTACCCTTGTCTAGGCAAAAGCACTTTTTTCTCAGTTTCCTTTGTCCTGGTCTTCACAGGTCACTGCTAGCCAAAGCCTTTTTTCTACTACTTTTGGGCAGTTGGATCAGTGTTAGTACCCTCTAGCTCATAGCATTTTTGTCAGGGCATTGCAAAAGTATTTTTTTTCCTAGCAAAAATTATCCTTACCATCATAGCTCTCAGCAAAACAACTGTACAACCTATCTTCTCCCTCTCCTTCAACCTCTCTTAAACTGAGAGGGAAGTAAAAATTGAGAAGTTTTATCTATCTCCAGTTATGGATAGTCCTATGTTCATACAGACTATTTCTGCCTGATCTATGGTAGAGCCTTCTGAGTTCATACTGGTCTGATCAACCACAGTTGTACATCCTATATCTTGACTCCAACATAGTGATGCCATTTTGGACCTCTTCAATAACCAAGGACAACAGCCAACCAAGATGGAGCTAAAGGGCAGTAAATTTAAGCAGCCCTTCAATTACCTCCAACCAGCTTCCAGTCCTTCAGTAGTGACAACACTTTCTTCCAGTTAAATATGTTTCTACATCAGCATCAAAGCCTTCCTCTTAATAAGCTTCTGCATTCTGTTTTGTATAGGTAGCTTCTCTCTTTGCCTTCTAAGTGTCCTGTCCCTAGATTATTTCAACTCATGTCCTCAGCTTCTCATCTCCTATAGCCTCAAATCTGGGCATTATGTTTAGTGTCATATTTACCTTATGAAATAAAATTCAAGAAAATCTATCTTTCTTTCAGATATGACCCACCAGTCTTTATATAATTGTCTCATCACTTCCAAATATTTATTTGATATTCGGTGTCTCAATTATAACCATCAAATCCTGAGAAGAATCATATGCAAATGAGCTGATAGATAATCATATCTTGTATCTATCTCCACATTCAGTCAGGGCTTTTTCCTCTAAGAGAGAATATTTTCCCTCTGGTTCTCTCAGAACAGTCAATATCTTTCCTCAATCACTCTTATCTGATGGACTGAGTTTCTTCTCAAGCTGAATTCATGTTGCTTTCAGCAACCAAAATGTCTTTATAACAAAGGGGTAGTAACTCATGAAAGGATCATAGATCTGGAGCTCACAGAAACCTTAAAGACTTCATCACCACTACCACCACCACCATCACCATCATCACAATTACAAAAACAGTTATATTACGCTAAGAACTTTACAATGATCTTATTTGATCCTCACAACAACCCTATAAGGTATCAGATGTTAGTATTAGCCTTATTTTACAAATGAAGAAACTGAATGCCAGGGCAGTAATTGTTACACAAGTAGGCTTTCCCCATTGGGAGAAACACAAGTGTTGGGTAATGTTAGGTGAATCATGCTAACTTGTGATAGCTCCAGCTTCCTCAGTATCTTGTCATAAACCATATGGTTTTAATAAGGGCTACATGAGGGATCTAAATCACCTGAGTTGCATTCATCAATAACTAATTTCCTCTTCCTTTATTTTGCCTAACTAAACATAGACTAAAGAATCACATCCAGGCATCCTGGCAGTTGAAGCACAGTGCAGGAGAGAGTACATCAATTATCTCAGAGAATGAAATCAATGAAGCCCAATATTTTTGTGCTAGATCATCCTGGTAAATTGTCTTAACTCTCCAATTCTACTTTGGCTAGTGTGAACATAGTTGAATGAGGGCAGAAGAGACCAACACTTTTTGGTATGATTCTCCCCAGAAACAGCCTGGTGGTAGGTAATGGTTTTAAATTCCAGTTTTAAAACTTACTGGTGATTACAGCAAGTCACTATCTCTCTGAGCTTTGCCTTCCTCATTTGTAAATGGAATTTAAAATGATTGAGTTGTTTACCACACTGGTGAGGAACTTTTATGAGGAAGGCAATATTTAAATCTGAAAGCAATGCATAAAGGAATTTCTGTTTATGGATAAATGAGGTATGGCTAGATTAATGAACTAGTAAAACAAAAGAAGCAGGGTTCAAACTTCACTGCTGGTACTTACTAACTGCCTTACCTTCAGTAAGTTGCTAACTTTTCAAGTCATAATATCATCTATAAAATTAATGGATAATAATGTTAATAGCTAGCATTCCTACAGTACTTAGAGTTTTGAAAGCCGCTTTACATATATCTCATTTAATCCTCACATCAATTCCTAGGGGGAGGTATTATTGTCTCCATGTTACAGATGAGGAAACTGAGGTAGACTGAAATTAAATGACTCATCCAGAGTCACACAGCTAGTAAATATCTGAGCCTGTGTTTGAACTCAGCTATTCTTGACTCCAGTTCCAGTGTTCTCTCCACTGCACCACCCGACCTATTTTATACATGAGTAAACTGAAAATGATACAGTGGAAAGAAAACTGTATTGGTAGCCAGAACATGTGAATTCATCTTCTGCTCTGTTGCTTACTGCTTGTGTGATCTTGGCAAGTCACCCTACTTCCATAGGCCTCAGTTTTCTCATTGGTAAAATGGAAGAGTTATACTAGATGACCTCTAAGGGCCCTTCTCTTTCCAATCTTTGATCCTATAAATATCATAGAAGTAAAGAAACTCTCCCAGGGTCCTAGTGTCAGAGTTAGGATTCAAAAGGCTTTTTGACTCAAGTGCAGCACTCTATCACCTCTGACATTTGCTGACTCTTTGACCTGGGGAAAGTCATTTCATCTCTAATAATTAAAATGACTTATTTGCTCAAAGTGGTTCTTAAAACAATATTCCTGTTGCTGCATTCTACACTCTCTTGGTTTTGCACATTTTGCTCTTTGTTATTTCATGAAAGTCTTCCATGTTTTTCCATCATAACCATATGCCACAATTTGTTCAGCCATTCCTCAATTGATGGGCATCCCTGCACCTCTATGGGATTTATGGAATCAGAGATTTAGAGTTGGGAGGGTCCTGAGAGATCTAATCCCTCTATTTTAAGAATGAGGAAACTGAAGTCCAAGATCATACAAATAATAGGAAACAGCCAGTTGCAGGGTTATTGAAAGTCATCAAACACATAGGACAAAGAATACTTCTGACCCCAAAGAGACTGGCTCTGGGTTCTGGGTTTTTGCTCTCCTATTAGGGCATCTGTTTAACATCAATTGCTCAGGATTGAATGTTTTGCTTTAAATTGAATTTTCTAGACTAACTGTCCACCTAATCTAAATCTGTTCCCTGTTTCACTTGCCTGTGTATTTCTGCTTTCTCTCCCTGCACTAGGCACATAAATAGAATCTCAAATACTATAGATTGGTTTAAATGCAAATAATTATTCTATACCATATTATTAGTAATAACTTAGTTTAACTATACACATATTTTGAAGTCCGAAAAGCAGGATTTGGGGACAGGTATTGTGACTTTATTTTTAAATTAGAAAGTTTGATCTTAACTTATAGTGAAAACTATTTTCTTTTTCTTCTACTTGCTTATCTGAAAATTTCAATGAAGAGTGAAGTGATTACATTTATTACACTACCAATCCACTTTAAAGAAGAAAATCTGAGCTGAACTCATAAATCACACCGGGGCAGTAGTGATATGGAAATTTTAAAAAGACCATATAAATCGAAGCAATTTTTTTTAAACAAAGGAAGCCAAATTTTAACAACCAGGTTTCAAATGGAACAATTTCTATTTTATTATTTCGCTAGTTTTATTTGTTTCTTAAAGTTCAAACTAGAAAATTCCATCTAAAGCCCTTAGCTACACAAATCAAAATTTAACATCATAGCCCTAAAAAAATTGAGCAATATAATTTCATTCCAAAAATGTCCAAACAATTGGTTTTCCGAGAAAATGGTGTCTGTTTTTTATTTAAGTCTCCATATGTGACCAGGGAAATAAATATTTTATATTAGGATGAACTTCGTAAAGAAACAAAGGTTGTATATGGTATTCTTTCACCTCTTTTCACTAGAACCTTACTGTTATAGCATCAAATTCCAATTCTTATTTATTTGAAATGTTGTATTGTGCCATTTACTCCTTCCCTTTCAGGCTGTTTGCTTTCTTTGTTCGCCCAGTTCGTAAGTTGGAGACCTTTCAAATTCACATTCTAAACACTTTTAATTATTTTTTCCAGTTTTAACAACACACATCCCTATATGAAGCATCTTATATTAACTCTGCCTTATAGTTTAGTACCCTTTGATGGGCCTTAAGTTTGATGTAAATCTGCTCCCTTTTATTTCCTTTTCCCCTTGTAAACTGTGTTTCATTTCATTCTGGCAAAGCTGGTTCTGGTTTGGATTTCATTTATTTATATTTCATTATTTTCACCTTCTAAACTTTTTTTGTCTCATAACTTCCCGTTTTTCAATTCTTTCCAACTAGCTTGTAGTACTTCCTTATTCTTTTATTTATTTTAGATTGAATTATTATGTTGGACTGTTTTTTTATGATTCTTTTTTCTCTTTGCTTAGCTCATAAGAGGTAGTTTAACTTGCCACCAAAATTTCTGGAAAAATATCTTAAGTTATTCAGATTTATAATCCACACAATGCCAAAATATCAGGATATTTGATGATGTAAGAAGGAAGGGAACAAATATTTATTAAGTACCAATTATATGCCAGTCACTGTATTAAGTACTTTACAAATATTATCTTGTTGGGTTTTCACAATAACCCTGTAAGGTAGGTGCTATTATACTGAATTCACAGTTAAGGAAACTGAGGCAGATAGAGGCTAAGTGATTTGATCAGGGTCACACAGATAGGGGGTACATGAAGCCAGATACATTTTTTGACACCAAGTCCTGCATTCTATCCACTGCATTACACAGCTGCTTCTATGTAGAACACGTTAAAAAAAGACAACTGAATTTTTAACTTGCTTGCAGATGTGTGAATTTTAAGTGAGAGGATCTGTTATTGATTCTGGCTTTATCACTACCATTGTGACCTTGGAAAAATGACGACTTTCTGAGCTCCAGTTTCCCTCATCTATAAAATGAAGGTGTTGGAATACATATCTCCTATGACCTCTTGCAACTTTAAATTATGATTTATAAGCCTAAGTAGACACAAGCATAATGGCCAGTGACCAACTTGTTTTCTCTGCAACAATAATCTATTTCCAGGTTAAAAGTTGAGTTTGAGAGGTGGGGGAAGGAAATAAGCATTTATTTAGTACCTACTGTGTGGCAGACTCTTTGCTAAGAGCTTTACAAATAAATATTATCTCATTTAATCCTCATGATAATCCTTCATGGTGGGTGTTTTTATTGCCCCCTTTTTAGAATTGAGGGAACTGAGGCAGGCGGAGTTGTCTGACCAGGGCCAGACAGTTAGGGAGTGTATGAGGACAGATTTAAACTCAGGTCTTCATAACTTCCAGATCCACTGATCTATCCACTGTGTTCCCTAGTCATTTGAATCTATGATTTCATTAGTATAGGGACTCTCAGTGAAGAACCTCTCTTTACCAATGCAGATTAGTAACTATTTGGAAACTCAGAGTTTTATAATTTTTTCTCTAATTTTCCAGTTTTAGCATTAAATTATTATTTTTTTCAAAAAGGGGCTAAAATACATAGCAGACTTCTTTCTGCCATGAATGCTATCTAATTTATTTGATAAATGTGACATGTACACCAAAGAAAAGCCATACCGTTAAGGCACTGTCAGATAACAAATGTGACAGACTATTTAAAATAACATTAAAGCCTACAGTTTGAGTGCATAAATTGTTTCAAGTTTAACAACAAAAAAAGCTAGAACAAGGCCTGGTCTTGTTCCCTGATTTTTCACATAAAAAAGAGTTCTTAAACAAAATAGAAGACTGGATCTAATCTTCTGTTTCTGCTTTCTTATCTAATTTTCTATTCCCACTACTCCTTCATATTTTATTTAACTCTATTCATACCAAAGGGAAAGCTGGAGAAAAGCTGACAAGCTTTTCATAATTTCTATAACATAATACTTATATAGAAACTCAGCATGTATTTGTTGAATGAATGAATAAATGCAAAGTCAACAAGTGAATAGGCCTATATTAAGTCTCAGCTCTGGGCTTGGCATTGTGTTGTGTTAGTGATACAAAAAAGGCAAAAAAACCGCCCATGCACTCAAGAAACTCACAATCTAATGTGGAAGACAACATGTAAAGACCCATACAAATAATCTACATACAGGATAAATTGGAGATAATTTCAGAGAGAAACACTAGCATTAAAAGGGTTCAGGGGAAAGCTTCTTACAGAAGATGGGATTTAATCTGTGACTTGAAGGAAGTACTAAGCAAGGAGATACTTGTAGTTAAGTTGATGATTAAGGGAAGCCAGGAGACAGAGAGGAGGAAGAAGAAAATTGCAGGTATGGAATCAGACAGACAATGAAAATGTTTAGATTGGGAGAAAGTGTTTTGTAGGAGGAAAATTAAAAAAAAAAGTGTCACTGGATTACAGAGTACTTGGAGGGGAATAAAAGGTAAGAAGATTGGAAAGGTAGGAAGGAAATAGGTTATGAAGGGCTTTAAATGCCAGACAGAAGATTTTATATTTGATTTTAGAGGTAATAGGGAGTCAATGGAGCTGGTTTAATGGGGTAGGTGAAATGCTGAGGCTTGCACTTGCACTTTAGGAACATCACTTTGATGACTGAGTCGAGTATAGACTAGAGAGAGACTTAAAATGGGGAGATTAACCAATAACCTCTTGAACTCATTGAGGAATAAAATGATGAAGGCTTACATCAGGGTGGTAGTCAGAGGGGGAAAAGGGGTTATATTTGAAAGATGTGATAGTAGAACTAATGAGACTAGGGGAAAAAATGGAGACATGGAATGAGAGAGAAACAGGAATTGAGGATGACACCTAATTTGCAAGCTTGAGTGATTGGGAGGATGGTGGTAACTACAACAGTAATAGGGAAGTTAGGAGGGAAAGATAAGGAAGATTGTTGTGGATGTGTTGAGATGAAAATGTCTTTAGGACATTCAGTTCAAGATGTCCAAGATGTCTAATAGGCAGTTGGAGATGTAAGACTGGAGGTCAGAATTGATGTGAGGGCTGAATAAATAGATCTGGAAAGCCACAAGAGATGATGATATCACCAAGAGAAATAGTAGACAAGGTGAAGTGAAGAGGGTCCAGGACAGTGTCCTGTGCGACACCCATGATTAGTAGGAGTCATTCAGTTGAAAATCTGTTAGAAGACACTGAAAAGTGGTTGTCCAACAGGTAAGAGGAGAACCAGGAGAGAATAATGTTATAAAATCAGAGAAAAAAGAGAATTTCAAGGAGAAGAGGGTGATCAGGAGTGTAAAAAACTACAGAGATTAAAGAGGATGAAGACTGAGAAAAAGATTTGGCAATTAAATGGCTCTTCATGACTCTGAAGACAGTAGTTTCAGATGAATGATGATATCAGAAGGTTATATAAGGATATAACAGAAGAATATATCAGGATACATCAGAAAGATGGTATCAGAAACATACTTCAGAGAACTAAGGTGAGAGTGAGAGAAAAGGAATTGGTGGCACCAGTTGTAGATGGCCTTCTCGAGGAGGTAAGGCCTAAAAGGGAGGAGAAATAAAGGATGATAGTTAGTAAAGATGGACACAGATCAAATGAGGACTTCTTGAGGATGGGGGAGGCATAGGTATGGTTTTATGTAGCAGGGAAACAACTAAGAAACAAGGAGAGACTGAAGTGCAGTGAGAGAATGGGGATCTGCTTGAGAAGATGGGATGGAATCGTATTGCAAATGAGTGAATGTATGAATGAATCAATGAATAGGGAGGCAATGTGAAGTGGAAAAAGCACCATCACTAGATTCAGAGGATTTGATTCAAATTCTGCCTCTGATATTTATATATGTGTGATCTGCAATTTATGGAACTTTCCTAGAACTAAGACTTCTGATCTGTAAAATGCCAGAGTAGTGTTAAATGTTCTCTGAGATCCCTTCTGCTGCTTTCTATATGATCCTGTATATATGGTTAAATGAAATCAAGCTGGCACCCTTTTCTCACACTAGTCTCAAATATGTATCCCCAATCTGGCTATCAGTTCAGTAGGATGTATATGCATAAAATATTGTTTCATTCCATATATGTGTATCTATGAAACTTATAAGAAATATTCATATTATATAATGATAATAATGTATATAAATACCAGTGTTGTTATGCAGCTTAGAATTAATTAAATGTATGGAAAATAATTTGACTCCCACATTCCTTTTCAGGCATGAATTATCTAGGTTGGCCATCTGCACTGACCAACTTCACCACAAAATTTCCTCTTGCTTAATACTTAATCCTCATGTATTTTGATATAGTTAATTCTATAGTTCAGGATCAACTGTAGACTAAAACCATTGAGAACATATGTTATGAAGGAGAAATAAGACTTTATCTTAAATTTTTCAAAATATTGCTATAATAAAATATTACTAGAATAAAGGAAGAAGAAAAAGAAAAGGTGGAGGAAAAAGACAAGGAGGAGGGGAGGAAGAGGAGAAGAAGCAAAAGCAGAAGGAGAAGGAAAAGGAGGAGGAAGAATATGGAGGAGAAGAGGAAGAAGAAGGAGGAGGAGGAAAAGGAGAAGGAGAAGAAGGGGAAGTGGAAGGAAAAGGGGAAGGGAAAGGAGAAAAAGAGAAGGAGAAAGAGAAGAAGGAAAAGAAGAAGAAGAAGAAGAAGAAGAAGAAGAGGAAGAAGAAGAAGAAGAAGAAGGAGAAGGAGAAAACAATGATGACACATAATGAATCCTCGCTGTTTCTGGCACTACTTGCCCATGTTGCATTGTGCAACTTCCTGGTAGCCTTGGTTCTGAAGACAAAGCATGCACACTTTGCACACAGCACATGCCCTCAGGCTATACAATGCCAAAGAAGCTACCACAGGAAAAGGGTCACAGTGGAAAAGTTTAAGAAGTTCCATTCTAGATTATTGTGATAGCATTCTTCATGGCCTCCTTACCTCAAGGCTCTCAGCACTCCATCCATAGTAGGTCTGTCCACGTCATTATCATATTCAATCAACTCCTATGGCTCCCTATTAACTCCAGAATCAAATATAAAAGCCTCTGTTTTGCTTTAAAAGTCTTTCATTACTTGACCCCTTCCTACCCTTCCATTCTCATACCTTACTCCTCCATGAACTCTGCAGTCTATTAACAATAGTCACCTTAATGTTTCTGACTCATGCCACTCCCATCTCCTAACTCCATACATTTTCACTGGCTGGTCCTAAGGCCTGGAATTTTCTCCTGCCTCCGCCAACCTTAAAAAAAAAAAACAAAAAACATCGTCTGGTTTCCATCATGTCCCAGCTAAAAATCTCTCCTCTGTAAGAAACTTAACCTGATTCTTCTTTTTTTTAAAAAGATGACAGTTTTATTGATGTGCCAACATACCAATCGACAGAATTCATAAGTACAATCAGTCTCTTCAAAGAGGATTCATTGAATATGAAACACCTTTCAAGTGACATGATGCTTTAATAAGTTAAGGAAACAGACTTCTCTTTTCACAGGACTGCATCCTCACTTCATGCTCTTGACAAAATCCTCTCCTTGCTTGATGGAAGCTTTCAGCTTGGGAATGGCCTCAGCAACCAGCTTCTCTTCAAAAGGGGAGAGCTTGCCAACACCCAGGTTCTTCTCAATGCCTTTTTTCCCAAGCAGCAAGGGTGTAGAGAAATAGGAGCACTCTGTTTCTTCTGATCTGACAAAAGAGCATTCCATGACTCCCTGCTTCCCATTCATTGCATCCACAACAGAGAAGACAAATCTGGCACCAGCGTAGGCCATGGACAGGGTATCAGAACCTGCTCCAGTTTTAGCTTTGACAACTTCTGTTCCAGCCTCCTGGATCCTTCCTATCAGGGTTTTCAATTGATCCTCAGGAAACTCCACCTTCGGGGTGCACTGAGAGATCAGGGGGATGATGGTCTTCCCTGCATGGCTCCCAATGACAGGGACATTGACTCGAGCTGGCCCTTCAGTTCTTCCACAAAAGTATTTGCTCTGACGATATCCAGGGTTGTTACACCAAAGATTTTGTTGGGGTTGTACATGCCTTGTTTCTTAAGAACTTCTGATGTGATTGGGATGGTAGAATTGACTGGGTTTGCAATAATACAGATCATGGCTTCTGGGCAATGCTTGGCACAGGCAGCAGCCAGAGTAGCTACAATCGTGGCATTGGTGTTGAAAAGGTCATCACGAGTCATTCCTGGCTTTCTGGGGACTCCTGAAGGAATCACTACAACATCACAGCCTTTCAAGCAATCTGGCAGCTGCTCAGGTCCCATGTAACCTTTTAGAGTTGCTCTGGTCTCAATGTGGCTCAAATTGGCTGCTACATCAGGAGTGTGAGCAATGTCATAGAGCATTAGGCGGCTCACCAAAGGGCTATTCTTCAGGAGCAGCGAGAGCAGCTGTCCAATTCCTCCAGAAGCACCTAGCACAGCTACTTTTGCTTTATTCTGCACAGAGGTGCTTAGGCCCCGGCAGAGGGTGGCGCCCACAGGGCGGGCGAAGGGATGGACTGAGGGCTCAGGGACAGTGCCGGGAAGGAGAGCATCCTGTGACTTCCCTGATTCTTCTTAATATTGATTCCTTCCATAGTATTATCACAATTTATCTTGCAAATAGCTTATTTATACATAGTTATTTGCATATGGCCTTCCCTATGGACTGTGAGCTCCTTGAGAGAAGAGACCGTTTTATTTTTCACCTTTCTTTGTATCCCTAGTGATTAGTACAATTCCTGGCACATAAACAGATACTTCTTGATATTAATAATTAACCTTAGTTCTCTGATGCAACTTTTTAAAACTCTAAGTTGAAAGCATTTGTTGATCTGCATTGATGGCAGGAATTTCATCATTAGGAGTTCCCTAGGCTGATGAACTCACAGATCCAGTTTAAAAATATATAGTAATGCTTTCTTTTCTTTTTTTTTTTTGAGGGGCAATTGGGGTTAAGTGACTTGCCCAAAGTCACACAGCTAGTTAATGTTAAGTGTCTGAGGCTGGATTTGAACTCAGGTCTTCCTGACTCCAGGGCCAGTCCTCTATTCACTTTGCCACCTAACCACCCCTAATAATGTTTTCTTTAAAGAAATTAACACTTAGGTAACACCAATCTTAGTATATATTTTCAGAATTATAAAATAACCATAACAGATTTGAAATATATCCTAATAAAATTCTGTACAATATATTAAGAAAAATCACCATAAAACTTCTAAAGAAATGCTTATACTTTCTTGCCAGAGAAGAAAAATAAAATTGATAGACATTCTCAGAGCCTGTGTTAAACAAATCCAACACCTACAAAAATGCTTTTGGAACAAGAAAGCTATCACTTTACCAAGCAATAGTTTAGGGTACCGAAAGGTATACGGTATTGGATTTTTCAAATGTTGCTGAAAGTGGTTTATATCTGGAGAGAACCTATGAAATTGCAAAAATCCAAGAATTAAATCAGTAATTGCTAAAATCCAAGAATCAAAGCAGTTGGGTCACACAGTGTTTAGAGTGCTCGGCCTGAAGTCCAGAAGACTCATCTTCCTGAGTTCAAATCTGGCCTCAGAATCTTATTAGTTATATGACCCTGGGTAAATAACTTGAGACTGTTTGCCTCAGTTCCTCATCTGTAAAATGAGTTGAAGAAAGAAATGGTAACTCTCTCCTTTTATCTTTGCCAAGAAAACACCAAATGGGGTCATGAAAAATTAGACAGGACTCAAATTACAACAAAGAATCAAACCAAAAGTCCTTCCATGGATAACATTCACATGAACTGAATCAGTAATATGGTGATCAAGAAACATAGAACAAATGGCTGCTATATGAATTTGTTTTTGGAACTGGAAGGGTTTATGATAGAAATTCAGGATCAGGACTTTGCTACCAATGATTATAAAAGATAGGCAATTCTAAAATCATCTCTTACTATGGGTTATTTTCCTGCATAATTGGAGGGAATTTTCACATAAAGAAACTTTGGCATGGATGAAATCACAGGTCCTGACCCAATGTAAATTTCCAACCACTAGCCTTGTACATAATAGTATTTAATCAACATCTTCTCTACACAACAACAACCACAACAAAACCCAAAACAACTATTTGTAGATACGCTAGCTATGTTTTTATTTTTTTGTTTGTTTTTGTTTTAATGGTACCCAAGAAACTCATACCTAAACAAAGACAAAATCACTTCATAAGGGAAGAAATGAAACAGGAGACTAAATAACTATGTACCACATGATAGGGTACAGAAAATGAGGAAGAAAGTTGCCAATATATTCATGTGACAGCATGTTTTCCCAAGGGGAATCTTATCCTATTAGCAAGGTCTGTGATGCTTTCAGAGCTATTTACCTTCCCACAATTCAATATAAAAATTAAAATAGGGACAGCTAGTGAATAGATCATTGTCCTTTGAGTTAGGAGGATCTGAGTTCAAATCCAATCTCAGACACTTACTGGCTGTGTTACCCTGGGCATATCACTTAACCCTGATTGCCTACAAAAACAAACAAACAAAATTTTAAAAATTACAATTTGCTAAAATAACTCCAAGGTAAGAGGAAAATTTGGTAGTTAGTCATCAAATTATATATGTATATATGCATATATATGTGTGTATGTGTATACATATTTATGCAAATGTTCAATATCTAAATATCTATGTTTAGCAGTTAGTCCATTTAAGTCTAATGAAAACTATATGAAATAATATAATTTAAATTCCTTTGGATTCTTCATTTTACATTGAGTTATTGATATAATAGAAGATATAAAGAAATCAGTTGCTAAAAGCAGCTTGTGCTGAAACAAGGAAAAACCACTTCAGAATGGATAGTAAAAATAATTTTCAGGGGAGAGCTATTGAGTGATAGTATGGAGTCATCCAAAGAATGAAATACTATATTATATTTTAGTGATACTTCTTCAAAGTGTGAAGCATTAGGCCTTTAACTTAATACTCATTTCTTATTCAGTCAAAGTATTGAAAAAGAAAAAAAAATCTTTCTTATTTATTAAAAGGATAAGTAGATTATCAGTGATCTGTTCCTTCCTTGGAATGCTTCTCATAGGTATTAGGAATGGAGTTATACCCCAGTTATACCCTAGTTAAACATTTGTTCTCTTTAGCAAAACAGCTGTGATACATTTGGTACATTTTTCCACATCCCCTTCTTGGAGTGCAGGGGAGGCTCAAGCTATGTTGTTTCAAGTATCTTCCCCAGAAACTTGTACCAAGGGGTCCAAGCATGGGGATGGGGGGAGGAGGGAGGAGGAAGGCCCTTGAATCATATATATGGCTGTGCTTCTAATTCTGAATTTACCACTAGTTAGCTATACGACCTGGCGGCCTTAGCTTCCTCATTTGTTAAAGAGGCCATTGTACTTGATGGTATTTTAGGCTCTCCCAGTTCTAAAATTCGATGAATCTTACATTTTAAAGTAACATCCTGTCTTCATGATCAATTTACATATGAAAGTCATGCTTAATGGTGTGCAGTAGTGTATTTATCTTATTCCCTATCACATTTACAGCTGGTGTGTAGCTCATAGCAACAATTATGGAGGCAGTATCACAGAAAATTCCCATCATTGATAGAGGGATTTTGGTTTCTCTCATTACTCAGAAGGGAGAGAGAATGTTTTCACCACTCTTTTTCTAAGGGTTTGAAATGTTGCATGCCCTTGCAGCACTAATCCATTAGGAATTTCTTTCTGCTGTTTTTAGCTCAAAACTCCCATTGGATACTTGTGACTAAAATGTGTTTCAATTTCCTGAGATACTGAATTGAGGGATCTGTCACTCTTAGAATTTTCTTTTGGGAGTTTCTGTAGCCATCTGTCAGAGACACCTGAGGATAGAGAGGGCCCAGGTTACCTTCATGGATTCACACCTCTTATGCCTCTGGTTCCCATTTAGAATCCTTGGGGAACTCTGTACTGCCCTTATACTAACACCCGTATCTAACCATACTGGTCAAGATCTAGCAAAAGGAAAATTTATGGGGAGAAAAATAAAGAATAATTAACTTATATTCTTCTCCACTCCTTTACCAACCCCCTTCACAGGTTGGAGAAAACACTGAGCCTGTGTTCTCCTAACTGTGGACTATTTCAACTAGATAACCACCTCCAGAGGGGCCCCAACTATGATCAGTATGCTTTAGGTTTGATTCAGTCTCCATACTGCTTCTTTGTCATCTTGCTTGTTTTTTTAGCTCCTCTTCATATATTCTTTTTCTGAATTAAAATGTAGAAACTATCTATCTTTGCTTGTTTTTGTATCGCCAGGATTTAGTGCAGTATCTGACACATAATAAGAACTTAATAAATTATTCTCTCTCTCTCTCTCTCTCTCTCTCTCTCTCTCTGTCACTCCCCATTAAGCGAATTGTAATTCCCAAACTTACTGAGCATTCCAAGTATCACTTACATCTCAGAAATTTCTCTTCTACAAAATATCTGGGTGAGTGTTCAGGATTCTGGCAACTTACTTAAACCAGCAGAGGAGAATTCAAATCCTTTTCTCTGTAAAACCATGATTTCCTTTTTTCTTTTCCTTTTAGTTATGCCTTCTTAAGTAGAAGTAGAGAATTGTACAGGAACCTGGATGGTGATTTTTTTTGAAAATATATTTATTTCCTTATTTATTTTTAGCTTTCAACATTCACTTTTATAAGAGTTTGAGTTCTAAATTTCTCCCTCTCCTTCTTTTTCTCCCTTCCCAAGATGACATGCAATCTGATATAGGGTATACTTGTACAATAATATTAAACACATTCCTACGATAGTCATGTTTATTGTAAAGAAGAATTAGAACCAAAGGGCAAAACTATGAGAAAGGAAATAAAAAAACAACAACAAAAAATAGTATGCTCCAATCTGCATTCAGACACCATAGTTCTTTCTCTGAATGTGGATAACATTTTTCATCATTAGTCTTTTGGAATTATCTTAGATTGTTGCATTACTGAGAATAGCTAAGTCTATCAAAGTTGGTTATAGCTTCATGTTACTGTTACTGTGTACTGTGTTCTGGTTCTGCCCACTTCACTCAACATCAGTTAATGTAAGTCTTTTCAAGTTTTTCTCGAGTCTTCCTGCTCATCATTTCTTATGGAGCAATAGTATTCCATTGCATTCACGCAACACAACTTGTTCAGTCATACCCCGATTGATGGGCATCCCCTCAACTTCCATTTCTCGCTCACGACAAAAATATCTGCTATATTTATATAGACGTGGATCCTTTTCCCATTTTTATGATCTCTTTGGGATATAAAACTAGAAGTGGTATTGCTGGGTCAAAAGGTATTCACAGTTTTATAGGTCTTTGGTCATGGTTCCAAATTGCTACTGGAAGTTGATTTTGGGCTGCATTTAAAGATATAACTTTGAGGCAAAGAAAGGTGATGGTCCCTTTGCACTCTGCATTGGCCAGAGAACATCTGGATTGCTGTGTTCATTTTAGGTTGCCAAAGATTAGGGCATATTGGTAACCAATGATATACTGATAACCTAGAGACTATATAAAGGAAGGCAATCAGTAGAGGGAAGTGTCTTTAGTTGATGTGGCATATGAGGATCTGTTGAAGGAACTAAAACTGTAAAACCCAGTGATGAGAAGACTCAAGGAGAACATTAAAACTTTTGTCAAATATTTGAAAGGTAGGAGAAGCATTATCTTTATTGTATGCTCCCAGAAGACAAAACCTGGGAAGGAGTTGCAAAGGAACAAACTAAGGCGTGCTTTCAGGGGAAACGATCTAATATTTAAATCTATCCCAAAATGGAATAGCTTATTGTCCATGACTCCCCTTCACCCACTCTCCCAACCAGCCAAATGGCTCATTTTGCTGTTCCCCACAGAGAATATTTTGTCTCCTTGCTCCGTGCTTTGCAGAGGCTGACTCTGTCTCAATGCAATCTTCACTCACCTCTCTCTCTTAGAATTTCCATTTTCCTTCAAGACTCACTTCAGGCATTGCTTCCTTTTAAAAATATTTCCTTGAGTAGAAACAGCTCATCCAAGCCACTCTGCTCCCAGATTCCCCCCAAAATATGTAAAAGGGGACTCTGAACAACTTCTGGAGCCCCAGCACCCACAGAATGACACAGAGAAGCTAACCTCCCTCTGAGAACAGCCCAGCAGTCCTGCAGAAAGGACCAGTGCAGCGGTCTGGGAGCCGGCAACGCACAGTGCAGAGCGTGGGGAGCCGAGCGCCAAGGTTTTAGCCCCAGGGGGGCAGGGCCAGCAGCCTGCTGGAGGAACCCCAGAACACCAGCAGCTGTGGTGACTCCAGAATTATCAACATAGACATACATAGGACAAAGTGAGAAGTTAGTGTCCTATGGACTTTGGGACCAGTATTTGGGGAATGTGTCAGCTCCCTCCCCTGGGGGCTAGAAGCCACTGAAGAGACACACCATTTTGTAGTTTTCAGAGGCAGCTCCAGCTCCTGGCCTGCGAATTTGTAGGGACATCCAGCGATCAGTCTTGGGGGGTATTCGCTCTTGCTTTAACCTCCCTGGATCTGGATTGTGATCTAGGGTGGAAGGTTGGGTGGGTTTACAGCTTGCTGGAAATGGAAGTTGCCCCCCACACGTTCAGGACGAAAATTCCTCTATCTGGCCTTAAAGCCATAGTGTGGCAACAAGACCAAAAGTCAAGTAATTAAGTGGCAACATGCCAAGGCAAAGGAAACAGAAAAATGCAACCCTAGACTCCTATTTTGGGGGCATAGAGCGGGAAAAGGATTGTGAGGTCAGAAGTCCTGCTCCAAAAGCCCCAGGGGAAAACATGAGCGGGTTGCAGGCCATAGAGGACCTTAAGAAGGACTTTAAAAATCAAATAAGAGAAGTGGAGGAAAAACTGGAAAGAGAAATGAGAAGGATGCAGGAAGAGTATGAAATGAGGGTCAACAGCCTGACTGAGGAAAACAACACCTTAAAAAATAGACTAACTCAAATGGCAAAGGAGGCCCAAAGGGCAATGAGGAGAAGAATGCCTTAAAAAGTCGAATTTGCCAGATGGAAAAAGAATCTCAAAAGTTCACTGAGGAGATTCATTCCTTCAAAGTTAGACTGGAGCAAATGGAAACTAATGACTTTATGAGAAATCAAGATGCTGTTAAGCAGATCCAAACAAATGAAAGATTAGAAGGCAATGTGAAATATCTCATAGGAAAAACCACTGACCTGGAAAATATATCCAGGAGAGACAATTTAAAAATTATTGGACTACCTGAAAGCCATGATCAAGGAAAGAACCTAGAAATCACCCTTCAAGAAATTCTCAAGGAAAACTGCCCTGATGTTTTAGATCCAGAGGGCAAAATAGAGGTGAAAGAATCCACCGATCACCTCCTGAAAAAGATCCCAAAAAGAAAACTCCCAGGAATATTATAGCCAGGTTCCAGAATCCCAGATCAAGGAGAAAATACTCCAAGCAGCCAGGAAGAAACAATTTCAATATTGTGGAAACACAATCAGAATAGCCCAGGACCTGGCAGCTTCTACACTGAGGGATCGAAGGGCATGGAATATGATGTTCCAGAGGGCAAAAGAACTGAGAATGAACCCCAGGGTCACCTACCCAGCAAAACTGAGTATTTTGTTTCAGGGGAAAATATGGTCATTCAGTGGAATAGAGGACTTTCAAGCATTCTTGAGGAAAAACCCAGAATTGAATAGAAAATTTGACATCCAGACACAAGAAGGAAGAGATGCCTGAGAAGGTAATCAGGGAAAAGAAATCCAAAGGAACTTATCAAAGTTGAACTATTTACATTCCTATATGGAAAAGCAATAACTGTGGCTGATGATATCTTTCTCACTATGAAAATAATGGAAGAAGGGTGTGTGGTCATATGAATACATATGTGAATGTGTGTGTATATGGTTAAAATTATGAATGGGGGCGGCTAGGTGGCGCAGTGAATAGAGCGCCGGCCCTGGAATCAGAAGGACCTGAGTTCGGAGCCGGCCTCCGACACTTAATCCGCACAAACAAAAACCTAGCCGTGTAACCTTGGGCAAGTTACTTAACCCCAATTGCCCTAAAGGGGCGGCTAGGTGGCGCAGTGAGTAAGAGCGCCGGCCTCAGAGTTTGGATGACCCGAGATCAGATCCGGCCTCAGAAAATGAGCACCCACGCATAAATCAAATGACTAGCCGTGTAACCTTGAGCAAGTTACTTAACCCCAATTGCTTTAAAAAAAAAAATTATGAATGGAGAGAGGGCATAGGTTGAATTTGTTGGGAAGGGAGAATACTCAAGGGATGAAATTATGAGGTGAGAGAGGAAAGTGGCAAGAGGAGATGGGGAGAGACAGGGTAGGTAAACTATCTCATGTAGAAGAAGCAAGGGGAAGTGGTTGCAAGGGAGGGGGAGAATAGGAAGGCTAAAAAGGCAAAACCATATTCACATTGAATTTGGTTCAGGGAGAGAATGACATACATACTAAATGGGATATCTCAACCTGCAGCAGGATAGGGGGAAGGGGGATGAGAGGAGGGATGATGGATGGGAGGGCATCCTTGGGAGGAGGGGAGATTGGAAGTACCCACTATAGAAGAGGGACAGGATCATGTAGGGAATGCACCAGGTGGGGGGTGGGATGAGTGGGAGGGAATTATAAGCAGCCTTGTACAATATATCTACTATGATAATGTTTTGCATAGCTAGACATGTACAACATATACTGAATTACTTATCTCCCCAGAGGGAATGGGTGACAAGGGAGGAAGGAAATGGATCTGAAATTCGAGGTCTTAACATTAAATGTTTCAAATATATAAAAAATACTATTATTAATACTCTTTTGCTTATAATTGGCACGTAAGATGTGCAGGCATTGGGACACAAAGATTCACCTTCCTCTAATGGAAAAGTCGAAGGGGGTATGGGAGAAGGTATGGGAGAGAGCAGATTGGAGGAAGCGATATCTTGTGGGACTGTTATTCTGGGAGGTTGGGTAGGGTAATAACGGGGAGAAAATTATTGTAACTCAAAATCTGGCGGAAATGAATGATCTAAAACAGAAGTTAATAAAGCATTTGTTTAAAAAAATATTTCCTGTTTATCCTGGGTCCTAATGCCTCTCCCTGCCTAAAAAGTTAGCTTGCATTTTGTACTTTGTACTTACACATGCATATTTATCTCTCCTTGAGAATAAAAATGTGTTCATTTCTATCTTGCTTTCCTTATTAGTTGTAGCATGTGCAGTGGCCACACTCTGGTAAACTGTGTTGGCAGAAGGGCTAAAACAGGTTAAGGGTAACTGATGGGCCACAAACCAATCAGTGAGTTAGAAAGGTGTCTACCCCAAGTATGGTAAGACTTCCCCCAGTGGAATAGTTGGATGAAAACAGTTTGTTGCCAAAGTCCATGAAGGCAGATAAAATACATACTGTTGGGCATTTAGAGCTTGATCAGACTTGGAAGATGCCAAGGTCATACACTGCATCCCAGGACAACATCAATCATCTTGATTTTTGTCCTGCCACTGGAATTCAATGACTCTGGAAGAGAGAGTGAGACTGACAACTTTGGGCAACTCTGCCCAACTTAAGTTCAATTCATACAGAAGTGAAGACATTGCCACATGATGTCTTTGGTCCTCTTTGAAAACAGAGGACTAACAACAACAATAATCCCTAGTACTTGGAAAATAGTTTTTATTGATTGATTAAAAAGTATGTCTTAAGAGATAGTAGATTCACATTCACTGGAAGTCTTTAAGTAGTAAATTGTATGACCATTTTGGGGGCATGTTATACTGAGTATTCCTCTTGGAATGTTGGACTAGCCTCTGAGTTCTCTTGTAACCTTTAAAGATTGTGTAACAAGTCTTCCAAGTCTGGACTTGTTTGGTCAGTCCTGCCTTCTGCTTGATCACCAATACCTGGATTAATAGTATGGTATCTAGTTTGGTGACTTTCATTTATTCCAATAATATATTTGAATTTATCTTCCTTTTTAAAAAAATTGATTAACTTTCTCATTTGTGAATAACTGGAAAATTGGTACTGCTTTAAGAAAAGTTGGAATTTCCATGATTATAGTTCAACATCTAAGGTCCTCTGAAGGACTTGAACATGGTTCATATTCTCTATTGTCACTGCCCCTGAAAGTGCCACATATCATAATATTTTCTGCAACCTTGGCCATGCTAGTGCTAGAGAATATGATATAGAAGTCTATAGCATTCTTGGTACTACAAAGTGGTGATCTATAGCTTCATTATAACAGTAGGGTTCTCTCTTTTTTAAGGCACAAGTTTGAAATACGTCATGCAGATGACCCAAAGCAGGAGGGATAACTAACACACTGGATGACTGAGTCAGGATTCAAAAACCCTTGACAAGTAAGAACATTGGATGGAATTAAATAAGATGAAATTTAATAGGGCCATATATAAAATTAGACATGGGGGCAAAAGAATGAATTCTATAAGGGAAAGATAGAGAAGATATGACTAGATAGCAGATCATCTGAAATGAAGTCTAGGAATTCAAATTCAAGTTGAGTTGCTGGAATGATATGGCAATTAAGGAAGCTAATTGAATCTAAGACTTCATTGAGAGACATAGGATAGAGAGTTGATAATCTCATTATATTCTGCCCTTGTCAGGCCCCATTGAGGGATTGTATTCAGTTATGGATATCATATTGTAGGAAGGAAAATGATAAGCTGGAGATCATGCAGAGAAGAGTAGCCAGAATGGTGAAGGTCATGAGTTTATGCCATGGGTTTAACCATATGAATTTAAGGAACTGAGGATGATTTTCCAGGAAAAGAGAAAACCTAGGGGAGGGAGGAGGTAGAGATGGGGACTGTGATAGCTGCTTAAAATTTTTGAGGAATTATCTACTGGAAGAGTGATTATGCATTTTTATTCAGTTGGAGAATGCAGAACGAGGAAGAATCTTGGAAATTTTATGCCTTGATTGAGAACAGATTGAATGAAAACATACCTGGCCTATTATGCTTGGCTGACCAGATACATCATAACAGATTATGATTAAACTTCCCATCTCATTTTGTCTTCCATTCAAGTCATCTGGCAATCTGCTTAAGCACATTCTTGTTTCTCTGCCTACCCCCACCCAAATCTTTTCTTACACTTCCCACCTCTTGTTCCAGGCACATTAATAAAATCAGCACTACCGTTGTTTCTGGAAAAGGCCATGTCAGTCAACTGCCCCATGGTTCCACTCACCATTCCTGTGACTCCCTAGACACTCCTTTCTCTGGCCTGAATCTAAACCTGATGTTCCTGCTACTGTCTTTGGTTTCGTGATTTGTAGTGTGTATTCTTGGTTGTCTGCTTCTTTTAGTATTATATTTCTAGATGCACTGCATGTTATGGTTACATAGTCACCTTCAAATTTCCATTCAGTTGTATTGTTATAGTTACCAGTAGATTTACCTATTCTCACTTCTCCCCTCATAGCACTTTTTCCAGGCTCATCAAAAGTAATGAAGTGTCCATTTCAGAGGATTCTTGTGAGCCCCATGTCTCTTGTTGACTGACCAAGTATCCTACCTTTTTGCTATATTAAATTAATAAGTGTTTAGGTACTGGTCTTTTTTTTACTTACAGTTAGGTGGTTTTTAGGTTTCTTACTTGGAGTTTCCAGTTCTGGCACTATGGCCTTTTTTAGTTTGAATGCCCTGTTTCCAAACCAGCCACTCCAGACTTTTATGTGTTTGTTGAATAAATTTAGTCAGATTCATTGAAGTAGAAGTAAGGGTTCTTACCCAGTTGTATAATATTGTAGTGCTAGTGTTCTTTGGCAGCTTGATCACTTGAGTTAGCTGGTTGTCCCTGGTTAAGAGTATTCCTCCATCTAAGGCATTTATTTATATCTGGGTGGTGTGTAGCCTTCACGTCAGAAAGTTACATATTAGTAGAGTATCAATGCTCTTGGCAAGTAGCATACTATGTAGTTCTTTAACTTACCTTGTCTTGGTTGGTTGATGTTTGGCATTTATATATTGGCCTGGTCCATTTATTAAGTGAGCTACCAATCAGCCAGGTCCCAGATAAAAGCTTGAGTCTCCCTTCAGAAGGTGAATCCTCCTTTGTCTGGTTTTGTTTCTCCTCTTGTGTTGGTCGATGAGTTGGTGGTAGATTCAGTATGTTGTGCTGTGGAATTAGAATGCCTGTCTTGACTCTTTCCTGTGAAAGCCTGACCCAGGCATTAATTTAGCTTGAGTTGTTCAGTAATTCCCAACCTGTGAGTTCTGGTTCTATTGAGACAGTTTTTAGGGTGTCTTCTTTTATATTCCCTTTTGACTCTTCCAGTTTTCTGTCCAAGTAATCATGTCATTCCAGTGTTCTATGTATGAGCTCATCATTGGGTAATAACCTTTATCTTCTAGTGCTTTAAAGATGTTAGGTATTTCTTTAGAGTATGGTCATCTTATTGTCTTCCTTGATTAGAAGGTAAACTTCTTCAGGTATGGAGAAAATACTTTATTATTTATTAATAGTTTGGGTCTAACCTTATATGGTTAAATGTTTAACTTAAAACTTATGCTTTGCTCGTGCTGACCCCAGAGATCCTTCTAGGGAATTGGAGATCCCTTCAAAAGAATGCTTGGCCCCCACCTAGGTCTTGTTTTGGATACACGCCAAAAGTTTGTGTTTTGTCTTCAACAACTTTTGTTGAATGTTTAGACTTACCTGTTGAGATTCTGTGCCTTATTTGGAAAACACCTTTTTTTTTTTTTTTGGAAACTGTCTAGAATAGGCTATTCAGCTGGTACCCTTGTTTGAGCTCTATATAATGTCAAATTTACAGACCTCCAGGGAAGTCAGCTATACCTTTTCCCAGCTTTCCCCTCTGCCAAATCAACTTAATAAATTTCTTTCTAAAACCTTATTTAGGTTTCAACTTTCTTATTAATTGACAGAGGGTAGGTGTTTTCTTAACTTTTCTATGTATATCTCCAGTACTTATTATACCTAGCTTAATATACATATTAAGCACTATAAGTGCTTAATAAATGTTTTTCTCTTCATTCATTGAAAAAGATAAAATTTAGGCTTGATGTAAGGAAGAACTTCATAGCAATTAGGTCAACCCCAAAGAGTAATGGGTTACCATTTACTGGAGTGGATTCTCTTTCATTGAGATCTTTAATTTACCTTTTTTAACATTCATTTTTTATTTTTGAGTTCCAAATTCTTTCCCTCCCTCCTTCCCCACCCCACTCATTAACAAGACAAGCAAGGTGATACCCTGTTGTACATATGAAGTCATACAAAAGATATTTTCGTATTAATTATGGTACAAAAATTGAAAAATACAAGAAAAATAAAGTAAAAAATGTGCTTCAATATTTACTCAGAGTATATTGCAAACCTTTAAGTAGTAGAATAACTTGGAGCTAGTAAAGACCTTCGAGGCCAACCTCTTCATTTTATAGATGATTAGCCTAGACAACTTAAGTGATTTGTCCAAGATCACATAAATAGTAAGTAGCAGAACAAGGATATGAATTCAGGTCCTCTTACTCCAGATCCAGAGCTCTCTTCCTTATGGAAAATAACATCTCCTAAAGAAAAGACTGCAAGTCCACTAGTTTCACATGTTTTAGTAAATCTGGGGCAGCTAAGTGGTACAGTGGATAGAGTTCCTGGCTGAGTCAGGAAGACCTGAGTTCAGATCCTCAGACACTTACTTGCTGTGTGACCCCGGACAAGTCACTTTGCCCTGTTTGCCTTATTTGGACTAGAGGGAGGGAGACTGGTGATGTTCCCCCATTCTAATAGTTTTGCCACATGTGGAAATGGATTTTTCTTTTCCTAGGAATGAAGTCTATTCCTTTAAGAATTCAATCAATAAAATGGAATTTTGTAATCACTTTAGCTTGATGCTTCTCCTTTCCTCAAGTGTCTGTCTAGGGTATTCAAAAGCTTATACAGTATAGCATTTCCACTGGTTTCCTTCTTAAAAATCATTGCTCATATTTTCTATTTTCCCCATAGAATTCAAAGCATTCAATAGAACTTTCTTCTATAATATTACATATTGTTTGTGAGAAGAGAGTTGGTGTCAATATTCTAGATGGTATTCTTTTCCTATGTTTTCCTGATGTCATACCCAGAGCTTCCATTGCAGAATAGTCCCTATCACAAGATTACCCATTCACAGGAACTATTCCTTCATTCCTCTCTAGGGTCACAGACCTTAACTCATTAGACTTCTTTCTCCCTACCCCATATTCATCATCCTCACAAGCTTTTGATCTTCATTTTATGTGTTTTCATTCCCCATTAGAATGTAAGCTCCTAGAGGTCAGGACCTTTTTGTTTAATTTTGTTTTGCTTTTATCTGTGTTCCCAGTGTTTAACACAATTCCCAATATATAGTTATTGCTTAAATGCTTGCTGACCTGACTTGGCTAAAGGTGTGTAACACTGGACAAGTCATTTAACTTCTTTGGGCCTTAGTTTCCTCCTTCATAAAATGAAGGAGTTGGAGCAGAGAGTTGACAGTAGGAATTCTAGTACTTTGGACAAGGAAGTGGATGGAAAACATTGAAAGGGACCAAGGGGACAACACTTAGAAGACAGAAATATAGGAAAAACCTAGGGAGAAGGAAGGGATGAGGATGGTTAGAGATGCTATTCCAAAGAAATGCTGGTTTTAATGGTAGTAATAATAATTAATAGCATATAGTATTTATATGGCACTTTATTATTTGGAAAATGCTTTATACTGGGCTATTTTATTGCTTTTCCTTTGGAAGGGGGGAGGCAGGGCAATTAGGGTTAAGTGACTTGCCCAAGGTCAGAAGGCTAGTAAGTGTTAAGTGTCTGAGGCCAAATTTGAACTCTGGTCCTCCTGACTCTAGGACCTTTGCTCTATTCACTGTGCCACCTAGCCGCCCCTGGCTATCTTATTTGATACAACAACGCTGTGAGGTAAATGCTATTATTATTCCCATTTTACAGATGAAGAAATTGAGGCTAAGAGAGGTCAAGTAACTTGCCCAGAGACACATGGCACTGTATCCTTTAAACCACTCACAAGCCTAAAACAGAATTTCTGTCTCATACAGTTTGTTCCAAGGGAAGAAATAGAGGCATGAAAACTCCTATTTGGAGACACTGAGCAGAAGTAATAGCTTTATTGTGAATCTAGAGAAGGAGAATTTATATCATGGGATCTTTAAATGGCTCATTCTGAGGTTTCTATTTTGTTTTGCTTCCTCTTCATTATTATACAATACATTTTCATGCTCAAAAATTCGTGTTTGTTGATGATTGTCAAATTTATAATATAAAATTACACATATACATATAACACATATAATGCATACATATACATACATACACAATACACATACATAAACATGTGTATACATATATACACCTATGTGTATATATATATATGTGCATGCGCGTGTGTGTGCGTGTACGTGTGTGTATACACACATACTTAAATCACCAAAGTAAGGGGAGTACATGGGACAAAATGGCCAACACCTCTGGGTTTTTTTTTTGTATAACAGTAGTGACTCAACAGCTTTCTGGTCCAATGACCCAGTATCCAAATAGGTATTCCCACATGTTTCCTTTGTCTGTGTTCCCTGAAAAGTTTAAGCTAGGAACTGCTAAAGACCATTGTCTATCTATCTTTTAAGTACCTAGTTATGTTTCCTCTTATGTTCCCCATTAGAATGTGAGATATTCAGGTCAGAGTCTGCTTCTCATCTTCTTTGTATTCCCAGCCTTGAGCCCACTGGAAAGTAGTCAATGCTAAATAAATGTTTGTTGATGGACTGATTTTGTCACTACTATTCTTCTAAGTCAGCTTAGGGGAAAGGGGAGAAAATTAAGAACTCATCACTCATTATAGGCTACAGGGACATGACCAATCCACAGCAAAGTAGAGGGGACAGTTGTTTATGAACAGCAATTAAATCCCTCACAGCATAATTACTTATATTCTCCTTGGCAAGAGTTTCTGTTGCAGTCCCCATGAAGGGCCTCTTTTGCCAACAGACACATTAAGCCACTAAAAGCTGAGAATTTAATCTCCTTTGGAATTTTAGGGCAATATAGAAGGATTTGGAATGGTTCATTTCTTCTCTCAGGAGGAGACAATAGTAGTTCCATTCTGAGATATAAGAAATTCAAGCTGATAATTTCCATATAGTGTCCTCTAAAGTACTTTGGAATTGCATCTACGGAGTCATTTAAAATTTTTTTTAAATATCTGAAACTTTGAGTATCCTACTTTTATTCTCTTTGGAAAATTAACAAAATCATAATCACTTGAGGGACAAACCCAGGAGTACATGATTAACAACTTTTTTTGCCCATTATTTAAAAATTCAAATATTTGATAAAATAAATAAAGTAAATTATTTCTGATGAACAACACAATTTTCCCAATTAAAACATTCCCAGAAATATTAAAATAAATATGTGTATATGTAAATATATATGTGCAAACACACATGTAGATATATGTACATGATCAGATATGCATAATATGTGTGTGCGTATGTATGTATATGTATAAAATATATGCATACACACATATATACATATATATGCTTTTATCTTTACCTATATCTATCTACCCACTGTATAGCCAATAAAACCTTTGTGAAAGAATGGAGAAACTTTGGCAGAAATTACATTTAGACCAACATATTATATTAAATCAATATTTGAACCAAATATAAAATGTCTCATCAGGGGCAGAGCCAAGATGGTGGCATAGAATCAGGAAAACTCTGTGAGCTCCCCCCATAACCACCTCAAATACCTATAAAATATGACTTTAAACAAATTTTAGAGCTACAGAACACATAAAATGACAGAAACAAATCTCCCACTGAAGCCAGCCTGGCAAGCAGACAGGAAGGGTTCAACATAGAACACTGGGAGCTGAGCCCAGCCCTGCATGGGCCCGTGGTTTTAGCCCTAAGGCGGCCCTGACCACCAGCTGCAGTGGACTTCAGGAGAGTGGATTATCCACCACTGCTGCTGGTGATCCATATATACACACACTCACCTATGTATTCATAGGCATATGTATGCTCCTATATATACATATATATGTATGTTTACATACATACATACATACACACATTTATATTCCTTTCAACTATCCTCATACTGAGAAAAGTTTTACAAGTTACAATTATTGTTTTTCCATGTGAGAATGTAAATAGTTCAACTTTGATAAGTTCCTTATAATTTCTCTTCCGTGTTTACCTTCTCATGCTTCTCCTGTTTCTTGTATTTAAATGTCAAATTCTCTATCCAACTCTGGTTTTTTCATCAAGAATGCTTGAAAGTCCTCTATTTCACTGAATGACCATATTTCCCCTGAAACATGATACTCAGTTTTGCTGGGTAGGTGATTCTTGGTTTTAATCCCAGCTCCTTTGACCTCCAGAATATGATATTCCAAGCCCTTTGATCCCTTAATGTAGAAGTTGCTAGATCCTGTGTTATCCTGATTGTGTTTCGACAATATTCAAATTGTTTCTTCTTGGCTCCTTGTAATATTTTCTCCTTGATGTTGGAACTCTGGAACCTGGCTATAATATTCCTAGGAGTTTTATTTTTGGGATCTTTTCAAGAGGTTATCAGTGGATTCTATCAACCTATATTTTGCACTCTGGTTCTAAAATATCAGAGAAATTTTCCTTGAGAATTTATTGAAGTATGATTTCTAGGTTCTTTTTTTCTTTTTCTTTTTTTTTTTTTTTGGAGGGCTATTGGGGTTAAGTAACTTGCCCAAGGTCACACGGCTAGGTTTTTGTTTGTGTGTGCGTTAAGTGTCTGAGTTCGGATCTGAACTTAGGTCCTTCTGACTCCAGGGCCGACGCTCTACTCACTGCGCCACCTAGCCACCCCTCTAGGTTCTTTTTATGATCATGGCTTTCAGGTAGTCCAATAATTTTTAATTATCTCTACTGAATCTATTTTCTAACTCAGTGTTTTTATTCCAATGTGATATTTCACATTGCCTTCTATTTTTTCATTTGTTTAGATCTGTTTAATAATATCTTGATTTCTCATAAAGTCACTAGCTTCCATTTGCTCCAATCTAATTCTGAAGGAATGATTCTCTTCAGTGACCTTTTGAGGTTCTTTTTCCATCTGGCAAATTTGGCTTTTTTTTTTTTTAAAGCAATTGGGGTTAAGTAACTTGCTCAAGGTTACATGGCTAGTCATTATTTATGTGTGGGTGCTCATTTTCTGAGGCTGGATTTGATCTCGGGTCATCCCAACTCTGAGGCCGGCGCTCTTACTCACTGTGCCACCTAGCCACCCCTTTAGGGCAATTGGGGTTAAGTAACTTGCCCAAGGTTACACGGCTAGGTTTTTGTTTGTGTAGATTAAGTGTCTGAGGCCGGCTCCAAACTCAGGTCCTTCTGACTCCAGGGCCGGTGCTCTATTCACTGCGCCACCTAGCCGCCTCACAAATTTGGCTTTTTAAGGCATTCTTCTCCTCGTTTTTTTTTGGGCCTCTTTTGCCGTTGGAGTTGTTCTATTTTTTAAGGTGTTATTTTTTTCAGTCAGGTTGTTGACTCTCTTTTCATGATTTTCTTGCATCATTCTCATTTCTCTTACCAATTTTTCCTCCACTTCTCTTACTTGAGTTTCAAAATTATTCTTGAGCTCCTCCATGGCCTGTATCCAGTTCATATTTTTCTTGGAAGTTTTTGGTGCAGGAATACTAACTTCATTGTCTTCCTCCCATTCCATGCTTTGATCCTTTTTGTCCCCCAAAAAGGAATCTAAAGTTGGATTGCTGTGGTTTCTTTGCTTCCTTTGCTTGCTCATGTTGCCACTCAATTACTTAACTTTTGAGCTTTTTGCCACAGTAGAACTCTGCTTCCAGAGAGAACTTTGTCCTAAATTTCTGGGGCTTTCACAGCTGCCGGAGCTATTAAGAGGGCGCCCTCTCTGTAGCCCCCACAAACTCTGGTTCACTGGTCACACACCTCAGGACCACTACCCAAGACCACGATCCAGATTCAGGCAGGTTAAAGCAAGAGCAATTACGTTCTGACTGGCCACTTGCCCCACCTCTGATCTGCAGGCCAGGATCTCTGAAGCAGCCACATGGAAGAAGCTGCATGGCTGCTGCATTTCCATCATTTCTAGTTCGGGGGGGCAGGAGCCAGACCCACTCCTCTGTGCCTCCCCCCCAGTTCCAACAGAGTTCTATGCTGACCTCACACTTTTTCTTCAGTATTTATGGCTTGATTAGCATGGTTTCAGATGCCAAGTGGAGTTTAGGTGGAAGATACATGTGTGCCAGCAGAACAGAACTTGAGGAGACTTACTTAAATGATGTAAAAGCAGGTAGGTAGTAAAATGGATAAAGTACCAGGCCTGAAGTTTGGAAGACTCATCTTTCTGAGTTCAAATCTGGTCTCAGACACTTGCTAGTTGTGTGACTTTGGGCAAGCCATTTAATCCCATGCCTCAGTTTCCTCATCTGTAAAATGATCTAGAGAAAGAAATGGCAAACCACTCCAGTTATCTTTGCCAAGAAAACCCCAAATAGGGTCATGAAGATTCAGACATGACAGAAAGAAGAAAACAAATTACACCATCATGACAATATTGGAAAATAATATTTAGTGAAAAACAGAATCAATATTTTGAAAAGTATTGAAAAAATATAAACTTAATCAATGCAGTAACAGATTTTTCCTTCAGAAAATTGTGAGTGAAGCAGACTTGTTTTTCTACTCCATGAATAGGTCGTGGACAATGGTATGGCATGAAATAAGATTTATATTGTTAGATAAAGATTTTGTGTTGATTTGCTTTGCTTATTGACATTTCTTTGCTATGAGGGAGGATTTTTTTCAAAAATATGGAATAGGTCTTTGAAAAGTACATAGATGTAGAAAATGAATCAATAAAATATTCATTTTAATATTTTAGCCAGCATTTATTTACAAAGGTTTGCAAAGTGCTTTAAAAATATTATCTCATTTTATCCTCACTACAATCCTCAAAGGTAGGTGATGTTATTATCCATATCTTATAGATGACGAAATAGAAGCAGAAAGAGGTTAAGTGATTTGCCAAGGTCACACAATTGAGACCAGATTTCAGCTCAGTTCTTTCTAAATTCAGGTTCAGGGCTCTGTGCAATACATACTTTTTCTAGGCTACCCAATTTGCTTAATCTTCTTTTATGCTACACATATCCATACTTTTAATTATTTAAAAGTAAAAGGTTTGCTTGGATAATCATTCCCCAAATTCCATTTGGAGAAATGATAAATTTGGATTTTTAAAAATTTTATATTGTATTGTTTCATGTGGAATTTGAATCAACTCTTAATTTTTATGCTTCAATTTTCTCCTCTCACTCCCTTATTAGTCCCTTACCATTTAGTTACAGACTGTCCCTCTTTGAAACTATGCTCTGAAAGGTTATTAATTATCTCTTAAATTCGATGTCCAATATCTTTCACTGTCCTCATCATTCTTGTTTTCTGCATGACAGTTACTGTCAGTCACTTCCTTCTCCTGGGCATGTTCTCCTTAAGCTTCAGTAACAATGTTCTCTCCTGGAACATCATATCTGTTTGTCAGCTCCCAAGTTCATATTTCTCCTTTTAATCTTTTTCCTGACCCCATATTTCTATCTATGCAATGTCACAACCTGCATGTCTTATAGATATCTCAAACTCAATTTGACCAAAATGGAACTCATATTTCCTCCAAACCCAGCCCTCCTTCAACCTTCCCCATTTCTATTTCTTCCCAATCATCTTCCAGTGGTTCAGGTAGTCACCTAGGAGATATGCTTGTCTCTTCCTTTTTGTCTTCCCCATGTTGATTCAGTCACCAAAAGATTGTGGCTCCACATCTGTGCCTTTGTCATAGTTTCTATTCTAGTTCAAGCCTTCATCTTTTTTTATCTCAACATTATGTAGTACAACAGATGAAGTACTGGGTCTAGAGTCAGGAAAACCTGATTTCAAATACAGTATCAGACCCTTACTAGTTAGGTGACCCTACTCTCTGTCTACCTTATTTTCTTAATTTGAACAGTGGGGTTAATAATAGCACCTACCTTCCAGGGCTATTGTGTGGATAAAATTAGATAATATCTGCAATATATGTTTTGCAAATTATATATATATATATATGTGTGTGTGTGTGTGTGTGTGTGTGTGTGTAGGCTATTTACATAATAATCATTATTACATTATTTTGATTTTAAGTTGGGAAAATAATAATTGTTAAAACATCACTGATATCATATGGGGAGCAGGGTAGTACAATTGAAAGACACCTTATGCAGATATCAGACTTCACCATCTAGACCAGAGGTTCTCAAACTTATTTGACCTACCACCCCCTTTTAAAAAAATTTACTCAGCATACCCTGGAAATCTCCTTTCTTTAGCCCTTAATTTTTTTACTTTGCATAATTAAAAGTATAAAATGCATATATTTTAAATGACACAGTTTAAATTTAATAATGTATTGTAAATTTGTGTTTTTTTCTGCATTAAAATCTTGATGATTCAATGTTGTGTCGTGTAACCATATAGTATCGTATTGTAAACAAGTCATTACATGCACATATTCCGTTGGATGCATGCTGGACTCCCTGACAACGTGTGACACACTCACCTGCCAACACTTGCTTATTAAGACTTGTTGGCAGACTTGACCACTTGCATTTTTCGTGTTTATTTGGAAAATTATGTAATGTAATGCAATAGTGTAATTACCACAACTTTAATTATTACATAACAGATGAAACATGTATGAACAGTTTTTCAAAATTTTCTCATCTTCTTTTCTTTCCTTATTCTTCCACCGACCCCTTATTCTTATTCAACATGCCCCATTTGCACGTGAGGCTACTCCCACCTTCCCTGGATTATTCCAGTTCCCCCCAGGAGGTGGTATCACCCACTTTGAGAGCCTATGGATTATTCTAGACAACAGTCAATCTGGATGGGAGTGGTCAAAATTGCTTTTAGAGATCATCTATTATACCATACACCCTGCTCCTATCTTATTTTACAGACTAAGAAAGTGAAACTGGGGTGGATAGGTGTCGAAGTGAATAGAGCACTGGCCCTGGAATCAGGAGGACCTGAGTTCAAATCCAGCCTCAGACACTTAACACAAAAACTAGCCATGTGATCTTGGGCAAGTCACTTAACCCCAACTGCCCTCCAGAAAGCCAAAAAAAGAAAAGAAAAGTGAAGCTGACTGCATAGGTGACTTTACCAGCCTTGTACAGATAATGAATAGCAGAGTTAAGTTTCAGAACTCAGGTCCTCTGACTGCCAATCCAGGCCTCTTTCCACTAAACCAAGTTGCCTGTTGAACCAGTAATCTTATTTTATGCACATTTTTTTACAAGTTTTATGATCAGGTTTCCTAGATAATAAAATATGGTAGAATTGAAGGACCACAGAGTCATAGATTGTTTAGAGTCAGAAGAGATGTGAGCAACCATCTAGTACAACTCATACTTCAAAAGGCATCCTCATAATAATATATCTAACCAATGTTCATCCAGGATCTGCTCTGTGAACTCCAGTGGGAACCTTTTATTTTCTCTTAAATAGGTTGAGTAGTTCTCTTGGAATCTAGTGTCCCAGGCCCCCCTCCCAACTCCCATCCTTTGTGTCTTTCCTCCTTTCTTTCATTCTGTCTCTTCCTGTGTGTCCCTCTATCTTTCTTTTTGACTTTGTCTCTGTCTCTCTCCATCTCTATCTCTCTTATACACAAATAAAAGTAGATGGTAATGGTGTTTGGGGGCTGCCAAGTGCTTAGTGTGATCAATATAGACATGGTCACTGGTGAAGATCAGTCTATCAGCATTGTAAATGCAAGTAGACTTTCTATTAGAGATGGCAAATATGATTGGAAAGCTTCCTCATGAGAAACGGATGGTCTAGTCTAGGTCAATTCTAAGTGTTGGATGTGTATTCTCTTCTAGACTTTTTATGGTATCTTTGAATAAGGCAATACCCTTTGGAGTTTTCAGTACAGGGATTTCAAATCAGAGGTTGACAGACATTTATTTCCCATTGGGGAGGAAACAACACACACATACACACACACACACACACACACACACACACACACACACACACACACACCCTTTTATCAAGTCAAATTAAGCCAATAAGCATGTATGTGCCAGGCACTGCATTTATCAAAGAAGTAGGTTGATTTCCTTTCTGATAATACAAAGTTTTATGCACAAGGCTTATTGAATTGGTTAGAGCTTAAGGCGCCATTCAAAATTAATTTAATACAGAACCTAAAGTTATTGTGATTTTATACCATTGGGGTGTTTAAAAAATGCATGTTAAGTGCATAGTTCAGCCCTGGCAAATATAAACTGTACCACATTGGAAAGGTTTTAAAAGTATTAAATGAATAAATCGCCCCTGAGACATTTTTATTGGTTAACTATAAATTAGAGAAGGGCCATAGCTCACTCTGGTATGTTAACAATTTGGTTTTGAATATTTAATTAGTAGCTGATTTTCTCAATTAGGAATTGGATTTCTACACCATTAGAGAGTTAGTGTGGTATAACTGAAGAGAGTATTAGACTTTGAGACAGGAGATCTGAGTTCAAATTTTGACTCTGCCCTTTACTACCTCCGTGACTCTGTGTGCACCTTTCTAGACTTCAATTTCTTCATCTTCAAACTGAGGTCCAAGGTCAATGATTTTCATTAAAGAAGATAGAGATGTAGGGATTGGATCAGAGAAGATTGGACTAAATTACCTGTAAGGTTCCATTTAACTTCAAGTCCTATGATCTCTAAGTTTCCCTGTATCTCTAAAACCATATGCTCCATTGGGAAAACATTCTGGAGCTTGCCGAAACAAAGAACCTTGTCTTGCCTCTTTCTCCTGGGACTATTAAGCTCTGCAGTAAGAAGTGACTTTAGAAACACAAAACAAGGCTACTTTCATTGCATTGGCTTGGAGGCTGTGCTGACTGTTCCATTTTATAGTTGAGGGGAAGTGGCTAATTGATTTTCCCAAGGTTAATAATTGTCAACAAAGGAGATAGAGAAGTTTGCACACTTTGAATTAGAGACAGCAAGACACAGTGGAACGAGCACTGAATTTGGAGGGAAATGATGTGGATTCAATTCCTGGCTCAGATCTGTAGGGACCACAGTTTCCTCATCTTTAAAATGAGGGTTCGGGTTTGATGACCTTTAATTTGCTTCTTCTTATAGTTGTTTTTAAGACTGCTTTCCCTAAGATAATGTGATTGTTCATTCCATTATTTGTATGTGTGTACTTGGGGTAAATTGTGAAAAGATATCCTGGATTGTAAAGCATATGAGAGAGAAGCAAATTTTATATTGTGATGTGAAAGGAGGGAAGGGAGGGAGGAAAGAAAAAGGGAAGTGGGAGAGAGGAAGGAAAGAGAGGGAAGGAAGAAAGGAGAGAGACAGAGACAGAGAAAGAGACAGAAAAACGGAGAGACAACGAGGGAGAGAGAGAGAGAGAGAGAGAGAGAGAGAGAGAGAGAGAGAGAGAGAGAGAGAGAGAGAGAGCGCATCATGAACTGGGTTTCTGAATCAAATATGAGGGGGAAAATGGATTACATTACATTTTAGAATATTCATTGTATTATCAGTGATCACAAACTGGTTCTGCATGGTTGCAAAACTTGGAACACTAGGGTTTCTGAAGAAACAGTTACAATTTGTATAAATGGCAATTGATAGAGGACTGGCAGTCTAAAGTTAGCTGTACAACTTAGTAGTATAAAGGATACCATGGGGAAAATTTATGTATGGATGAAGAGGTGGGGTGGGCTGGTCATGTATTGAGAATATAGGATAACAGATACACTGGCAGCATGCTGTACTCACAAAACATAAAATATAAAGAAATTGAATAATGCCTCCATTGTGTAGAGTAGATTTTTTATATGTGACGCTCTAATTCCAAAGTCTTTTCCTTTGCTCCCTGCCTGTTACCCATTCCTGGAACATTTTCCCTCACCTCTAGTTCATAGCTGCCTTGGTTTCCTTCAAGACTCAGCTCAAAGTTCCTGTAGGAAGCCTTTCATAGAAACTCCCACTACCTGTGCCTTTTCTCAGGGATTACCTTCTATTTTATACTGTACATATCTTTTAAATACATACTTATTTGCATGTTGCCTCCTGCATTAGAATGTGAGCTCTTGGAGGATCAGGACTGTGGATTTTTTTCTCTGTATCTACAGCACTAGCACAGTGACTAGCACACAACAGATGCTTAATAAATGCTTGCTGACTTACTTCATGGAGGATTAGTAGGAAAGTACTGATTAGTAAAGGATAAAGGGACATCATGGGTAATGGATAGTGTCAGTGAAAGGTATATTCATATTGCTGAGCTCTAAATACCCTCTAAACTATAGAAGAGCACACTGGAATAATAGAATCCTCAGCTATCAGAACAATAGGTATTTTTCATCCACTTAGTTTTCCCTGCTTAGATAATTAATTTTGGGTAACATGACCACTTTTTTATGGACAAAATAGTGGTATAGGCTACACAATAATACATTTAATTGGATACATGTTATTAAATGACTAATCAGTAATGGCTCAACGTCACCTTGAAAGGAACTCTTCAGTGGAGTGCTTTGAGATCTCTGCTCGGCTCTGTGATATTTAGCATGTTTAAAAGATCAACTAGAATGAAAAGCACAGCTAGTAGACATATTCAATTTAAAGATGATACAAAACTAAAAAGGACAGCTAACCCATAGACTAGCTAGTTTGGATTCTCACTTTCCACATATTGGCATTTCTGAGTCCCATCAAAACTCAGCCTTTAGGAACAACTAAGTAATAAGGTCTTTCCTGCTCCTTCCCAGTTGTTTCTCTTCTTCTAAAGTGTCTTTCTAATTGTTTTCCCTATATATCATATTTATTTATTTATGTACATATAGTTTCATCCAGTAGAATGTAAGCAGAATTTTTTGATTTCTGTCTTTCTATCTCCAGTGCCTAGCAGGGTAAGTAATAAATAATAGTACTTATTGAATTTACTTGGATCTCAACAGATTAGACAGAAGGAAAGAGGGAAACAAACATTTATTAAGGGCCTTCTATGTGCCAGACACTGTGCTAGGCACTCTACAAATATCCCATTTGATCTACTCTGGGAAGTTATGTGCTATTATTATCCCAATTTTACATTTTAGGCAACTGAGACAGACAGAGATTAAGTGATTTGTCCAGTGCCGTACAGCTAGGAAGGTTGTGAGGTCATATTAGAACACAGGTCTTCCTGACTCTGGCCAAGGGTGCTATCATCTGCATTACCAAAGATGCCTTTGATTAGAGCAATAGAACAAATCTAAGAAGATGGATATTAACAAAATTAAATACCAAGCTTCCCACAGATTCAAAAATCAGCTTCACAAATAGAGGATGGGGTAGCTATGGTTAGTTTCTATGGGAAAAATATAAGTGTCTCCGTTGACTCTAAGTTAATATGATACCATAGTGAGACATGGAAGTTAAAAAAGCTAAATAATAAAGCATGTGTTATATGTGATCTGTATAGTAGTTATTTTGCTAGAGAGTCTTTTTTATTTTTTTTTATTCTTTGTTACAAGTGGAGGGTCATTTAGTAGGGGAGTTGGGAGGTATACAGAGGTGAATAGGCTATAAAAAGGGCAGGCATCACTATAGGGAAAGTTTATTTGATCTCAGATATTTCAAAGACATTCAAGGTCCAGAACAAGGTCATTATTAGTTCATCTGTATTCTGCCTTGGTAAGGCCACACCCAGAGTACTGTTTTCCATTTTTGGTCATCACATTGTAGGAAATGCATTGAAAAGTGGAGAGCATCCAGGTCAACCAAGATGGTGATCAATTTCATGATCATTAAATTTGAAGATTATTTGATGAAACTGAAAACAGCCTGGAAAAGGGGTACTTTGTGAGGAGATAGTGGTGGTGGTAATGAATCACATGATATCCATTTTTAAAATTGAAAAGATGTCATATAAAGGAAGACTAGACCAGTACCACTTGACCTCAGATGGCAGAACTAGAAATCATTTGGAAGCCTCAGAAGACCAGATAAAGGCTTTATTTAGATAATTTCTCTTGACAACTTGAGCTATCTAAAAATGGAATGGGTTGCTTCTAGTGGTGTGCTGGCAGGTGTCTGAAAATGCGTGCCACATTTCAAAGTTGAATCTGAATTTTTAATATTTCACCACCATTTCCTACTTTTATACAATCAACAAAATAATAAATTCACCTCTGATTCATAACATTTACTGATTTTGAGGTGTAAATACTGGTGCTGAACATTTAATAATTACTACTTCTAAGCCCAGTGTATGCTGGCTCCAGAATACCCCTAGTTATTTCCCAAGGAAATGAATGCACCATCAGTAGTGTTTCAAGTAAAAACCGAATGAGCACTTGTTGGGTATACGTTAGAATCGATTGTTATTCAAGGAAAAACTGAACAATTGACTCTTGTGGCTCCTTCCAACTCTGAGATTCTTTGATTCTACAGATCTCCCTGAGGAGGCCCTGGAGTTTGCTGGGCCTTCATTCTATCAGCTCAATGTTATCTTTAACCAGAAGCATCAACAGATGCTATCTATCTATCTATCTATCTATCTATCTATCTATCTATCTATCTACCTACCTATCTATCTATCATTCCTTTTCCATTTGGATTGCACATAAGACTTTCCTTTGTGATAGTGATGAGTAACTTTAGCAAGCATATGTCTTGTTTTATGCCTAGTGTGACATAATCTGTTTCTCTGAACAATTATCTCATGGCTATTCTGTCCTGAATAACAGAAAAGCATAATAGTCTCAAAAGTAATTTATAGGTGTAATTATATACCAATCAAACTACCAAGGGTATGTTTTACAGACCTAGACAGATTTATATACAAAAAATAATAGTAAAATTCATTTGGAGGAATAAAAATTCTAAAATGTCAAAGGAAAATTTTGGGGGAAAAAGGATAAAAGAGGAATAGTACTTCCAGATCTCAAATTTATTATAAAGCAGCAATCACTGAAACCATTTGGTACTAGTTAAAATATGTATAGAAAAGCAGATCAATGGAGTAGACTATCAAGGGAAAATTATAAACAATGGAACTCAATAAGATAGTGTTCAATAAATCCCCAAATATAAATTACTTAGGAAAGAAATACCTATTTGATAAGAATTGTGGGGAAAACTGGAAAGTAGTCTGGCAGAAATTGGGCTTAGATGAACACTATACATGGTATTTCATAGCAAATTAAAAATGGATGCATGGCTTAAATATAAAAATCATACCATTAGAAAAATTAAAAGAGAAGTTAGTCATATACCTTTCATAGAGATGGATGAAAGATGATTTATTAACCCATCAAGAGATACAGGCAATTATAAAAAAGAGATCATTTTACCAGCATGAAATTGAAATATTAAATAAAAATAAAATATCTAGGATAAGAAAGGAGGCAATTAACTAGGAAAAAATTGTAGAAGAAACCTATATGATAAAGGCTTAATGCCCCAAATATATAGACAATTAACAGAAATAACCATAATCCGTTACTCAATAAAGAAATGGCCAAAGGATATAACCAAACAGTTATCAAAAGAAGAGGAAACTAGAAACAGTCATATGAAAGAATGCTCCAAATCACTAATAAAAGAAACAAAATGAAAATAACCATAAAACTTCATCTCACATACAGAAAATTGCATAGATAGTAAAAGGCAGGAATAGTTAGTGTTGGAAGGATTTTGGAAAGATAAACATACTGTATAACATATGCATCATTTGGTAGAGTTGTAAATTGGTATAGACATTTTGGAAAATAACTTTATAATTTTATAAATGAAGCAAGTGAATTCTCCATTTACTTTTACCTGGTATTCCTCTGTTAGGCATATGTACCTCAGAAGTCATTGACAAAGAAAAAGATTCTTTATACATAAATATTAAAAACAGCTCCTTTTTTGTATTAGAAAATAACTGGGGAAAAAGTGATGCTTATTTATTTGGGAATGACAAACTGTGGCAAGTGAATGAAAGGTTTCTATGCATTGATTTAAAGTGAACAGAATCAGGAAGACAATATAAGAAAATAGAAAAATAACCACAAAACAAGCACAATTGAATATTGTGAAAGTATAAAAAATACGGTTTGCCCCAAAGAAAAGATATTTGAAAAAACAAACAAACAAACAAACCAAAAACTCTTGTTCTTTTAAGACATAGGAAGAATATCTACTGGTGTGAAACATTTAATATAATAATGATAATGATAATAATAGCTAGCATTTAATTAGTACTTTAATGTTTGCAAAGAATTTTGCAAATATCATATCATTTCCTTTTGACGTCACCCTGGTAACATTCCCATTTTACTGATGGAGAAATTGAGCCATACAGAGGTTAGGGACTTGCTGTGGGTGACACAGCTAGTGATTGTCTGAGGCTCAATATATCAAATTTTTAAACTATGTTGATCAGTCTTGCTGAACTTTTTTCCCTTCTTAAAAACAAACAAACCAGCCTCTGTTATAGAGGATGACCCTCAGGGAGAAGAAAGGAGAAGGAAGGAGGAGAGAATCAGAAGATAAGTTGTCTATGTAAAAGAAAAGATAGCAATAAAAATCTATGAAAAAGAAAAAAATAAGACAGGCCTTTGCCTTTGTTTTTGTAGGAAGTTTCAAGACAAAAAAAGTATGCATTTTCCTGAAGGCAATGCAGTCTGTTTTCCTCCCCCATTCAATTTTAGTCTCAATTTGTCTGTCCCAGGTGTTCATATTGATGGACAACCTCATTAGACAAGTATTGTACCAGCAAAATATATAACTCATACCCATTACAAGATATATCCTAATGCCAGAATATATAAGATTGTGAGCATTCAAAGAACTCAACAAAATAGCTATTCATTCATAGGTCTAATGACTCTAATTTTGGCAACTCAAACATTCAGTCATCTTCAGAGTTTACTTGTGGTGAAGAATAGTGTGTCATAAGCAAATAACTAAACAATATGGCTAATATGGAATTATGTTTTCCTGACTGCACATGTATAAGCAGTGTCAAGTTGCTTGTCTTCTCAATTTGGAACCCAGAGTTTTGAGGATTAAAAGTTAAAATTATTTATATATGTAATTTGGAGAAGTAAAATATTAAATTAAAAGAAGAGAAAAAAGTATAGAACATCAGGAGAATGAGTAAATCAATGAACAAATGAAGACCAACAACAGTCTATAGCATACATATTATATATTTATATATGTATATATATGCACACTTACATATATGTAGATAGATATGTACATATATGTACGAATAAATGCATACAAATATGTATTGACTTGGAAACTAGGAAAATGATCAAAATGTCATTGATGATGACATGGGTCCTCTTCAAGAATGACAGAGAAACAAGAACAACTGAATGTCCTAAAAAAGATGTTTGAGAGGACTAAGATGTTAAATGAATTGTCCATCATCACATGGCTAGTCAGAAGGGGGAGTTGCACTCAGTTCTTCTTCTTCTTCTTCTTCTTTTTTTTTCTTTTTGGATGGGAGAGTAGGGCAATTGAGGTTAAGTGACTTGCCCAATGTCACACGGCGTGTGTATGTGTGTGTGTGTGTGTGTGTGTGTGTGTGTGTGTGTGTGTGTGTGTGAAGTGTCTGAGGCCAGATCCGAACCCAGATCCTCCTGACTTCAGGGCCAGTGCTCTACTCACTGCACCACCTAGCTGCCCCAAACTCAGTTCTTCATACTCCAAGGCATAGCATGTTATTAGAAACCAGTTCCAGTTACTAGAATGTAGAGGCTTCAGTTTGAGATGAGGCTTAGTGGGATGAGTGATTAAATACTCAGCAGATTAGAATGATTTTTTTTTTCTTATTGAGTGGCCTCTGGATGTAACTTTTATATGTCCCGGTTTCTTCCTTTTTTCAACCGGGTTTTGATCCACTTGAAGAATCCATTCAAGATATTTGTTTCAATTCCAGTGGTCAACATTGCACAGATCTATGATTTTATCATTGTTGATACTCTTTCCACCAATTAGGACTGCAATTTCTCAGTTGTTTGGTTGATCAGGTTTGAGAATTTCTGAGGCTGAACAATTAAATATAATCACAAATCTCTTCAAATTAGCTTGTTTGGATCTCAGAGGGTAGATATACAGGTCATTACCAGCCCCATACCTGAAATTTGTCAGGACTTGCTAGAATTCATGCTTCACTTTTCACTTCACATTGGCTTACCTTTTAAGAACCAGCAGTTAGATTTATGTAATGATAATGCATCAAACTAGGAATTTCACGAAGATTAATACAGATAAACATGGACTTTCATAGGAATGTATTTGGAGGTTTAATTTTGAGTCTGCCTTGAAGAGATGATAATCACAAAATAAGGCACAACAATAGTTGCATGTGAACTGTGAATGTTTTCATTCATATGAAGCTCTCTGGATTCTTGCTTCCAATTTTTCCCTATGCCTATGAAATCTGATTGTAGCCCTATTTAACTTTGGTGATCAATAAAGATTTCTACATGTAACAATATGATGAATGGTGTTTACCTCTGAATGTCAGAGTCTGATCACAGATCACTATTAGGCATATCTTCATAGAAAATAACCTACAGCTTATAACATTTGGAGATACATTCTCATTATTTTGTGACAAATGATAGGAATTAGAAACTAAAGTCAATTCCATGCAATTTCAGTTGTTAAATTAATGTCTTACATTGATCTCTGGATCTTAACGGTATTTGATTACCAAGTTGGCTCAGGTACACCACCCAGATAGATCTCTGCTCATTTTTCATAACTGTTTTTACTTGAGGTTTACACAAGACAAATGGAACCGTTAGAGTAAATAGGGATTAAGAGAAAGATTTTGGCTACCCTCAAGTACCAGATGGAAGTTCATACAACGATCTGGGTGTTAAAACTAATAGCAGGCTCAAGAGGGAACAACAATAGCCAAGACCTTATGTTTCATTAAGAGAATTTTTGTTTAGGACGAGGGAGGCAATAATCCCCCTATAATCCTCTCTAGTTTAACCACAGCACAAGAATGATATTCAATTTTAGGAAGGACAGTGATACACTCAAGAGCATTCAGAGAAGGACTATTGAGACTATCGACGGTGATGAGACTATTCCATATGAAGATCAATATAAAGAACTGGTAATGTTTTGCTTGATGAAGAGAATGGGGGATTTCATGACCCAATTTAGATTTTGGAAAGACATATACAAAAGATGGAAGAATTAATAGAAAAATGGTGCATGGTCCATTACAAATAAAGTCAAATATGAAAAAAACTCGTAATGAGCATATTTTAGAGAGGAAGGCTATGGACAAGGAAAAAGTGGATTTAAAAACATTATATTAGAGAAAAAGGAGGATTAGAAGAATATAAATTCCCAGCTTAGAGTGAAGAAGATCATGAAAATGGATGACAGGGAGAACTGTTCAATTTTTATTTTATTTCTATTTTCTCTGCCAATGAGCATCATCTTTGGATTTTAAAGGATAGAACAAAAATAACTCTGCTGGGGAAATCTCTCATTCAATAGGAATGGAACCTCTTGGGAGAGGTGTACTCATCAGCAGAATGTTCTGATGATTATGGGTCAAAGGTGGGAGGTGAAACTGAAGCAAATAAATTTATTAACATGATAAGGAAGGCTACTCTTGCTGAATATCAGCTTTAGCTTTTTCAGATACAGATAGTGTCTTCTCAACTTTTCAGGTTTGTTTAGAATATGTGGCCAATCAGCGCCATTCTGTGGCAACTTATAATAGAAAATTAAAATTTACAGGAGAGGATGGGTGGATAAAGAGGGGAAATGAGCCAAAGGAGAAAATGGGAGTATTTGGAATGTATTTGTCATGATTTATGATAAGAAAACATTTCCTTTTCAAGAGAAGGAGAAATTACCAAATACTTTAAAAATTATCAAATAAATCTATTTAGACCAAACTGCTGGGTGGAGGTGACCCTTTAGACAAAACTGAAATTGCCTCACCCAATGACAGCAAATAGATGTGACAATGGTAGATGGAACTGTCTACTTCACCAAGTCCTAACATGGTTTATGATATTTTATCATTCCTTTAATAGGAGTTGGGGACTTTCTGCTATAAGGCTACCATGTGGTTAGGGGTTTTCTACATTGTTAGTACATCAAGATGTTGAGAAATTATTGTGTTTCCTATTTTGCTCCACAAATAATAGGAAGTTAAAATCCAAAATAAATAGGGAGTTGTGAAAGGTAGACCTAATTGGGTTTGATAAATTCAGGTTACCATGCTCACATGACCTGAATCTTAGAATACTAAAAGAATCTTTGAAACATTCTAGAAGGAGAAGATTTATAGAGGAGGAAGTGTCCCGGTTTCCAAAAAAGGCAAGAACATGGAGTATGCAAATTAGATTCTAGGAGCAGTCCTTTCATTTCTGGAAGATTCTAGAATGCATTATTAAAGAGATGAGTAGTGAACAGTAGGAAAAGAAAACAGTGATCACAAAGGGCTATAATGGTTTCATCAAGAAAGGAACAAGCCAAACTCTCTCATTTCCTTTGTTGATATCTTCCTAGAGTGAATTGTTATTAGTCTTTTCACTCCTGGCCTCCCTTTCAAGGTCCCATCTGTGGCTCCAAGAAGCTGTAGCATGCACAGTGAAAGTAACGCCATCTTTGTAGATGGGCTAAACCAGATTGGGATTAACCAAGAGGCCTCAAACCTGTCTGTGAGTTAGGAGAATGTCTATCCCACACAGGTGAAGACTTCCCCTGGTGGAATTGGCAGTTGATAACAATTTGTTCCAACAGCAATGCTGGCCTGCCTTTCAAGTACTCCTTACTGGTTAAAGTTCATAACAACATAAAAAACAGTTAACATTTACATAGCAATTACCATGTGTTAGAGATAGTACACAGTGCTTTACAATTATGACCTCATTCAATCCTCACAGCAACCCTGGGAATTAGATGCTATTATTATCACCTTTATACAGATGAAGAAACTGAGGCAAATAGAAGTTAAGTGACATGGCCAGGGTCACACAGTTAGTAAGTATCCGAAACCATATTTGACTGAAGATCTTCCTGTCTCCAGGTCTGGTACTCTATCCACTCTGCCACCTAACTGCCCTAATTTATATAACTAGCCCAATACATTCCTACCTCACTGGCTGATACTCTGCCATTTTTATACTTTGCTATCCCTGTGGAATCCTAAATCACCTGTCAACTCCCTTACTCCTTTAGCTCTGAAATAGTAATCAAATTAACACTCTCTTTTTTTTTGGATGAGATATGTCAGTCAATTGCTTTTAGGCTGCATTCAATAATTCTATGTATTCCCTGTCCAGAACATCCCTCCCTGCTCAACCTTTTTAGATTTTTTTGTTCCCCATGTAAATATGAGCTCTTTAATGGCAAGGAATTTCTTTGTTTTATATTTTTGTTCCCAGTGCTTAGCACAACATTTGGTACATAGTAGGGACTTAAAATTTTTGTTCCCCGATTCACTCATTTAATTATCCATAGGATATAGAATTGCTCTAGTTACAAGCATGAGTTGTGCTGGGGGTTGATGATGAGTGGTTATGCAGCTATGTTTTCTGAAAAAGATCAAGGATTTTAAGGAACAAAAGTTCAATATGAATCAATAGAATGATATGTTAGGCAAGAAGGCTAATGTGAACTCTGGCTGCATTAGGAAAATCATGGATGCTAGGACTAGGGAGGCATCAGTACTACTATACTGCATTCTGGTCAAACTACATCTCAAGTATTGAATTCAGCTCCAGATATTACATTTCAGGAGATACATTGATAAGCTGGAGAACACCAAGTGGAAGACAATTAGTATGGTGGAAGGCCTCAGACTCATACCATACAAAGATTAGTTGAAAGAACTGATTATTAGTTTGAAGAATAGATGACTTACTTAAATTATTTGAATGACTGTCACATGAAAGATAGATTATGTTGGTTCTGTTTGGTTCCTGGGGTCAAACAAGAGTAATGGGTAGATGGCATAAAGACAAAAATTTTGGCTTTGGGGAAGGAATGATTTTTTTTTTTGGAGGGGGGGAAGGCAAGGCAATTGGGGTTAAGTGACTTGCCCAAGGTCACACAGCTAGTTGTGTCAGAGTCTGGATTCGAGCTCAGGTCCTCCTGATTCCAGGGCCAGTGCTCTATTCACTGTGACACCTAGCTGCACTGAAGGAAAATATTCTTAAAAATTAGAGATGTTCCGATTGATACCCACCTTTCACCCAGCTCTCATCTGTGGTTCCAAGAAGCTGTAGCATGCACAGTTGAAGTAACACCATCTCTGTAGATGGGCTGAACCAGATTGGGAGTAACCAAGAGGCATCAAACCTGTCTGTGAGTTAGGGGAATGTCTATCCCACACATGTGAAGACTTCCCCTGGTGGAATTGGCAGTTGAGAACAATTTGTTCCAACAGCCATGCTGGCAGGTACTGTGGACCACTGAGAACTTGGTCAGACATCAAAGATGCCAAGGTTACTCACTGAATCCCAAGTCATTGCCAGTTGTCTTGACTTTTGTCTTGCCACTGAACTCCAATGTCTCTGGAAGAGAGAATGAGGCTGATGGCTTTGTGCAACTTTGCCTCACTTAAATCCAGTTCCTGAGTAAGTCAAGACATCACTCCCTGATGTCATTGGTCCTTTCCAAAGAAAGGATGAATTATAATAAGATCATCTCTAGTGGTGGCTTTTATAGGAAGGCTGTATACCCAGATGTCAGGAATCACAGAATCATAGATTGACAGCTGAAAAGGACCTTAGATGTCACTCAGTCTAACCCCCTTATCTCAATCTAAGACAGTGTAAGTGACTTGTTCATCCTTGAGTTGGGCTATCAATTTGTCAGTGTGATGACCTACACTAGTGCTTCTCCTGATGAGAAAACATAAAGAATAAAAGGAATTTCGTAAAATGAATAGACGTGGAGCTGGAAGAGTGTTCCGAGGTAGGTTTTGAGGCTACAAAATCTTTTTACTTAAGTAGCGTTGTAAAGATTATGCTCCTTTCAAGAAATTTGTGATCACTCCTAGACACATGGCATAACAATTTAATTGATTTTTAAGCATATGATTTTGGTCTAGGTAGATTCTGAAAAGAAATATCCAAGATAACTCTTTGTGCTTTCCTAGTAGACCCATCGTATGCTTCCATTTGGAGATTTATATGTTTTCTTTCACTTATTTAAAAACAAACCAAACCCCTTGAGATTCACGAACACATGGATATTGCATTGTGCTCAAAGACCTTCATCCAAGAGGAGCAGTGTGTTTATTGGCTCCAGCTGGATTGGCTCTATCTTGTCTCTGTTTCTGACAGGCAAAGTGCTAAGGTGGTGTATGAGTTTGAATCGATGATATCATATTGTACCAGCTGTGGAGTCCTATTTTACAGATGTTCATTGTTTTCCTTAAATGAGAAAATTAAAGCCAGAGCCAGGCGGAAAGTGTGTGGGCTGGAAAACAGCTTTTAACTCCAGGGACAAAAACCCAAAGTTTTGTAACCTAGGCTAATTGAATGTAGAATTGCAGGCATTGTCCTGGACCCTAAGTGAATACTGATGTAATTTTGTTAGGAACAGGTGACATATCAAAAAATAAGTCCTACTTAAAAAATGCTGTGTTAAATAAAAGTAAGAATTACAATATCTTCTTTGCAGTGAAGACTATATATTTTATGACTTGGCCAAAGAGTTCAGATCATTGTTCCCACAATTAAAAAAAGTGATAATTCAAGTTCCCAAACATACAGTTATAGGATTAGAAGGGGCTTCAGTGATTGTCTACTCTATTCTAACCCTTACCTGGATCTTAAATCCTTGCAACATTCCACAAAGAAGTCATCCAACCTCTTCTTAAAGAATAAAAATATAGTATATTCACTCCCTCCTGAGGTATCCCCTTTCTCTTTTGGATAGCTTTTCTTGTTAAGAAGAAGAGCCTTAGTATTATGGATTTAGAGTTGGAAGAAACCTTAGAGGATAGCTACTCCAATGCACTCATTTTATAGATGAGGAAAGTGAGGCCTCAAAAGGTTAAGTGACCTGCCCAAGGATACTTTGGCAGTAAGTAGCAGAGACAGGATTTGAACCAGTAGAATGTAAACTGATAGTAGGACTGGGATTTCATTTTGCCCTTTTATACCACTATTTAGTACTTGTGCCTTACCTATAATAATTCCTTAATAAATTGGGTAGCTAGGTGGCCCAATGGATAGTGATTTTGGGCCAGGAGTCAGGAAGACAGGAGTTCAAATTTGGCCTTCAGACACTTACTAGTTGTGTAACCCTAAGTAAGACATTTAACCTCTGTTTATCTCAGTTTCCTTAAATGTAAAATAAAGAGAATAAGAGAGTCAATCTTGCAGAGTTATTGTGAGGATCAAGTGAGATAATATTTGTGAGGCATTTGGCATGATAGGTCCTATAGAAATGCTTATATTTCCCCCTTTTCATATATGCTTATTTGATAGGAGGAAGAATTCTTTATATTAAGTCAAACTCTGTCTTCAGTTTCCATCCAGTTGTCCTAATTTTACCCCTGGAAACAAAAAGAATAAGCCTAATCCTGTCTCATATAATGTGTTTATAGCAGGAAGGGGAGCACTATATAAAGACAAAACAGTTATTTATCATAGTTGCCATGTCACAGGATTTTAAAGTCACATGATTTAGAGCTGAAAGAGACTTTGGAAACCAACTACTTGTCTTCATTTTCAGAGAAGGAAACTGAAATCCAGAGACATTAAGTGATATGATTAGGCTTGTTTTGAATTGACTAAGGAGTCTGCAAAAATGATTTCAACTCTGAGTTCTGCTATTGGTTAAGCTTGTGAGCTTGAGCAACTCAAGAACTTTTGGATTTTAGTTTCCTCACCTATAAAGTAAGAGCAGTTAGATTAAGGTCTCCTCCAGATTTGAATGATAATAATTCTATCATTGGGTGGAATGTCAAAAAATGAGGCCAATTCTTCCACACAGGGGTACAAAAATGGATGATGGAATAGAAAGGAAGGACCTTGGGTAGTTTTTAATGAATCTCATAATATAAATATTACAAATGTGCCCTATGAGCAATTATTTTGTGACTTTTTTTGCCTATTCTCTTCTTCAAACATCTTCCCCATTTTGAACATCTGTTTTTTCATATTTCTTCTTCTATCCGTTTGTGTTTTTCTCTCTTCTATGGAAGTATAAAGTGTATTTTTTTGGGTTTTTTTTTTTTGCCTTTTTTGGAGGGCAATTGGGGTTAAGTAACTTGCCCAAGGTCACACGGCTAGGTTTTTTATTTGTGTGTGCGTTAAGTGTCTGAGGCCGGATCCGAACTCAGGTCCTTCTGACTCCAGGGCCGACGCTCTACTCACTGCGCCACCTAGCCACCCCTTAAAGTGTATTTTTTAAGAAAAAATAAACAGAAATATGATGCATAATTATACCAAACTATGGAGATGGGTAGCTCACTTGTCAATGAGAACTCAGAAGAATACCCCAACTCTGTTCCTTTTACCTTGAAAGTCCCTGTTAACTAACCTTAGGATATATCCCAAACCCTAACCCAACATGTATAGGTTTTAACTTTTGAGCATCTGAGTTGAATGTAAAACATTTCATAAGAAGTAATTTTAAGGAGTTGAGGCTTGAAAGTATGAATGAATGATTAAATTGAAAAAAATCATTAAGTGCTTACTATACACCAAGTTAAATACAGGTACAAATGTACAAATACACAAAAGTGATTTTGTACAAATAATAAAGGAAAAGTAGTACTTAGTTTCCAGAAACTTAGGAGACAATAAATGGAGGTAAGTAGTCATCAGGGAGAAACATTTTGGACTAAAAGATTAGTGATAGTGAATGGAACCACATGGGAGAAGTTTGACATATCCTTGGCAGGAATAATGGTAACATTGATCCTATTTTTGGTTGTAGAACTGGACAGGGAGAGAGAAAGCACAGCAGAAACATGGCATGAAGGAGGCTGATGAGAGAATGACTATGGAATAAAGTGTGGATAGTGTCTGCATAAAATAATATGCATGATAAGGCATTCTCCTGGGGGTAGCAGAGGCTACAAGGTGGGAATTCTAGTGCCGAAACAGTTGAGTGATCAAGAGCATGGTCTCTGGTCCTAGGGAGGGGAAAGCAAGGTGATTGAAGAAGAGATGCTTGGAGAATGAATAGTAAAACTAAGCAACCATAGGGTCAAGATGGGGACATGGCTGTCAGGAAATCTGAAGATATTCACTCCCTCCTCTTCTTCCTTCTCTTGATCCTCCATCATATATTAAAGGTTAGAGTCTTGAGTAGGCAGGGTTCCCTCTCCTGACCTGGCAACCTGCTGGGCCTGTAGCTAAAGAAAGAATAAAGATAGGGATTGTATAATGTTCAATTTCTCTAGCCAAAGAAGACGAAATGATGGACCATACATTTAAAGAGAATTACAGAGAAATTTAAGAAGTTATTGTTTCTCATGCATTCCAACTTTTATATAGCTCAGAGCAAAGTAACTTTACTCTCTATATAGAGATAACCTTGTTTGAAAACCCTCAGATCATAAATATCAGGCAAGGTATAAAACAGGGTGATATTATGCTTTCTAAAAGCATTCACCACTGGGATGGAGGAGATCCAATACAGAGTCCAAATTGAAGAGGGATTCCCTATGGATTATGAAGTCCTCCAGATGTTCCTGTTTATGGATGACATTGTGCTATTGTGTTGCTTGCCTCAAGCTCCAAAAATTTTGCCAAGTCTCTTGGAAGAATAAGCACTCAAAAGCCCTTTTCCCCCTAATCATTCCCACAGGAAAAACCAAGTGTATGAGTGATGTCTATTGTCTAGGTTATGACGTGCATTTAAATGTGTAATCTACAGTGGTTTAAATCAGTGAGTGTGTGTGTGTGTGTGTGTGTGTGTGTATTTATAATCTATAGCAATTCATATGGATAATTAGTTGGTCCAGGAATTAAATAGGAGAGTAAGTTTAATAATCTGAGGAATTTTCATAATTTAATGACCCTAAATATCCCCAAAGAAAAAAAGGCTATCTTTTAAATACTAATATTATGCTGGTGTTTGTATGATGGGGAATCATGGTACACTGGTATATGAGGAAATAAAAATTATCATCAAATAGAGGGCGATTGAAGGCCAAATGATTGCTTTGATCCAGCTGAAATGTTCAAAAATATAAAGAACTTCAAAGAATAATTGGAATTAAGAATGTCATCAGAAAAATGTATGGTCAAAAAAGAAAGTGGACTATTGCTATGGCCTTCTGGTTATTACTCTTACCATGTTACCCTTCACTGTAGTCTATCTTCTCAAACTGATCTTCCTAAAGCAAGGGTCTGACCATGTCACCCCTCTATTAAATAGACTCCAGCAGCTGCTTATCACCTCCAGGATCAAACGTAAAACCCTCTGGTGTTTAAAGATCTTTATAATTTGGTCCCATCCTACTTTTCCTTTGTTCCTTACTCAAGAATCTCTCTCTCTCTCTCTCTCTCTCTCTCTCTCTCTCTCTCTCTCTCTCTCTCTCTCTCTCTCTCTCTCTCCTTCTCTTCTTCTTCCTCTCCCTCTCTACCAAAATATCTGTATTTATCTGCCTCCTGCCTTCCCTTGCTTCTTTCAGGTCTCAGCTAAAGTCTGACCTTGTGAAAAAAGCCTTTCCTGAGTTCCTCTTAGTAATAGGGCCTTCCCTCTGTCGATTATCTCTAATCTATCCCACCTATACCTTATTTGCATATATTTATTTATATGTGTTTTCCTTGTTAGTCTGTGATTTTTTTTTTTTGCTTTTTATAGGGGGGAAGGCAGGGCAATTGGGGTTAAGTGACTTGCCCAAGGTAACATGGCTAGTTTTTTGTGTTAAATATCTGAGGACAAATTTGAACTCAGGTCCTCCTGGCTCCAGGGCCAGGGCTCCAGGGCTCCAGGGCTATTCACTGCACCACCTAGCCACCCCATGTTTGTGATTTTTTTAAAGAATATAATAGTGATTTATTTTATTTTATGTTTTTGCTTTTCTTTGTACTCCTGGGACTTCTCACAGTACCTGGTATATAGTAGTGCTTAATAAATTCTTTTGACTGTCTAGTCTCTAGATAAAAACAAAAAGTGACAAACATATTACAGCAGCATTCTACTGGAACCCTTATGATATCAAGAGAAAATGAAAGAGACTTCCAGAATATTTTCACTTAAGTCACATATGAGTTGCCATCAGCATTATTGGACAGAAAATCCTAATTAATGAAAACTCATATATATTTAAGTATTTGATTAAACAAAAATCCATATTTTGTATAAATAATTTAAAAATACCACTAATCCTTTTATCATTCTATTGTAATTTATTGAAGACATATTGATAAAACCAGCATATTACTTTTCTATATTTTGACAGAAAAAATTATTTTAAATATTGACTTTATCACACAAGTGAAATAGGTCTCTTTAAATTTAACTGATAATCTCTTAATTTCCAAATCCTTTTTTCAAGCCTCAGCCTTATCTACCTCTCAGTAGTATTTCATACTGTTGACCACTTTTGCAATCCTGGATGTTCTCTTCTCTCTGGGTTTTCAAAATACTAATCTTTGATGGCTCTCTTCCAAACTTGCTTGCCTATCCTTCTTTGCTGCATCATTATCTATTTCCTGCCTGTAATTGTTGGTGTTTCCCAAGGCTCAGTCCTGGACCTTCTCTTCTCTCTCTTTAATTTCTTTCTTAGTCAACTCCCAATGGTTAAATTACTGTCCCTCTGAGGATGAATTCTAGACAAAAACTCCTTGTTCTAGTTCCTCTGCTGAGCTCTAGTCCTGCATTACCAAAGTGTCCAGCTGAATGTCTTACAAAGATCTCAGACTCAAAATGTCCAAAACAGAATTAATTTTCTTTCCCCTCAAAACCCATATATCTTCTGAACTTTCCTATTTCTGTTAAGAATGCCATTATTCTTATATTCACTCGGGTTCACAACCTCAGATTCAATTTTCCTCACCCCGCTTATCCAATTTTGGTTGCTAAGTCTCGTCAATTATACTTTCACCATCTCTCTCCCACACAATCTTCTCCACTAATACATTTGCTGCTCTAGTCCAAGACCTCCTCACTTTGACATTGGATTACTGTGGTAGGCTCTTAATTTGTCTTCTTGCCTTGATTCTCTCTCCCCTAATTCATCCTCTGCTCAGTTGATGTAGTGATTCTCCTAAAACACAGGTCAGACCCAGTCGCTTTCTTGCTCAAGAAACTCCACTGATTCCCTATTGTCTATGGCATACAATAGAAACTCTCACATTTGGCATTTAAATTACTTCCTAGATTAGCTCCAACTGACCTTTATTATTGTTGTTTGTTACATATTATTTTAATATAATGTTATATATTATTACTTACATATTCTTACGTCCTTTATCATGTTATGTATTATTACTTCCTTTATATTATATGCTGTTACTTCCTCTATTGTATTATATATTACTTATTCTGACTTCCTTTATTATATATTATTTATTATATGTTGCTTCCTTTATTATATTCTATTATTTTTCTTATATTATTTCCTTTAATATATACTCTGGTCCAGCCAAACTGGCCCTTTTACTTTGTTCACAGAAACCTCTTGCAAAGCTTAACCAGTGTTCCTGAAATGCGTTCTCTTTTCACTTCTGTCTCTTCTTTGCTAATCTAGACTTTACTTCAAACACCACCTCCTAAATGAGACCTTTCCTGATTTTCCTAAGTAGAAGTGCCTTCCCCTCCTAGAGTCAACTTGTCTTTGTATATATTTCTATAATGTACTTATATAGGTACATGCCATGTCCCCTAATAGAATATAATCTCTTCAAGGGTAGGGTCTGTTCATTTTTATCTTTGTATTCTCAGGACCTAGCACCGTGTCTGACACATACTGGGTCCTTAATAATTGCTTGTTGTTTGATTAAGCAGGATCTCAGACCAATAACCAGAAATGACTTTAAATACATCTAATCCAACTCCCCTCCTATCTATTTTTTTTAAAGAGATGAAGACATTGAAACCCAGAGAAATTAAAAGGGTGACACTGTTGGAATTGTGTGGATTCAGAGGATAACTCTGGAGCCAGTATTCTTTCTACTGAGTAAACATGAAACAAAGGAGAATGAAGTAATAGTAAAGGAGAGGCCCATGAATGAATGAAAATAGGTTTATTAAACAGTCTGTACCTTGTTCTGGGCAGTAGGGGTACAATAGAAAGATAGAGATAGGTCATACTTTCAATTGATCCTTTCTGATGGGGGAAGATGACATCTAGATTTAATCAGGAAGTTGCTACACACACACACACACACACACACACACACACACACACACACATACCACAGACAGAATGATATGACACATGAGATAAAAGAGGGCAAAATTCATGATTTAATTTTTTTTTTTTTTTTTGCTTTTTGGAGGGGGGAAGGCAGGGCATTTGCAGTTAACTGACTTGCCCAAGTTCACATGGCTAGGAAGTGTTAAGTGTCTGAGGCTGGATTTGAACTTAGGTCCTCCTGACTCCAAAGCTGGTGCTCTTCTCACTGTACCACCCAGCTGCCCCAAAATTCATGTTTTTAGATATATAAGCTTTTAGTTGGAAGGAAAGCTCGTCTTTTTCAATTTCATTTTATAGATGAAAAACCTGAGGGTCAGTAGATGAAATGACATCCAAAGTCACATAAGGCGAATCATTTTGGGTGTGAGTTATTTTTATTTTACTTTATGTCCTTCTGTCCTCTATGGTGTTCCCCTGCACTTTGTCATCTCCATTCTCTCTGTGGTTGCTTTGGCAATGAAGCTTGAACATACATTATGATTTTGCCAATTAATTATTTACTTAGATAATTATCTTTGCTACCAAAATATTTTTATTCTTCAGACTCCCAATTAAAGACAAAATGGCACTTTTTGTGAGATCTTATTCTAATCACACGTACTCTTGGGGCAAACCTTTAAGCAGCTAAGTAAAAAAAAATGACGAGTCACTGTGGGATTCTGTGTACAAGAAAGTTCTAACAAACTCTGTAGCAACTTGATTGATAAAGGGCTAGCCAAATGGACACCAGATGAGACTCATTTTAAATGTTATGGAACAAAATTTAGTGTGCCTGTTATCACAAATGCCGTTGGAACTTTTGAAGGTTGTCTTGTCTATGTTAGAGTCAGAAGTTCCTGATATAAAACCTCATCCAGGATACCTCATCCTGGATATTCATTGTTTCAGGGCAACAGATGAGAGGAACTGTCATTACACTGGAATGGAAAGAGCTTTTAGGCCATTTGTATCCTATGGGATTTTGTAAGAGAATTTAAGAGTGGGCATGTTCTAGGATGGTTCCTTTAAAATTGACATCTGTGCAGCATCTTTTTGAGGACCTTCAGGCTATTGGGTTTTTATTAAGAGAGGGGAAGATTTGAGGGCTCTGGTTTAAAACAAAACAAAACAAAACAAACAAACAAACAAAAACTTTGTGTGCTTGTGAATCTTGATTCTGTATCCAACATTCTAAATAAAGACCACTGATAATTTGGCAGTGAGAGACACAAAAATGAATGTTTGCATACATTCTGGTAGAAAATACTAAATCCTTAAGTGGAAGTGATAACATAGGCTCATCGTTACCATCATCAGCTAGGGATATATATATATATATATATATATATATATATATATATATATATATATGTGTGTGTGTGTGTATGTGTGTGTGTGTGTGTGTGTGTGTGTGTGTATGTGTATGTATGCATATGTATGTATGTATGTATATATATATATATATATATATATACACTAACAAATCTCCTCAGGAAAGAGGATTTCCAATAATACCCTCCATCTTCCTTTTTCGTGCCTTCGTTCTTTCTTTGTTCCACTATACCTAGAATGCTCTCCTTCCTCACTTCCATGTTTTAAGTCCTTGGCTTCTTTCAAGAGTAAACTCAAATGCCACCCAATGCAAGAAGTATCCTACCTACTCTACCATATTCTCCACTTTCTAGATGATTCCCCTTTAAGGTTATCTTCCATATACCTTGTATGGGTGTCCCAGGAGAACTAACACCTCCAGCATGAGGGCTTGCCAAGACCTTTCCAAGGTTTCTTATCCACCTTTTGTGTCCACCTGTACCCCAATTCTCACATATAGAATGCACAGCAGCCACTCCCTGGTTAAACCATCTTGGCAGACAAGCTAAACCAGGTTGAGGGTAACTGACCTCAAACCTGTCAGTGAGGTAGGTGGATGTCTACCAAAAGCAGATAAAGACTTCCCCTAAGAAAAATTTGTTTTAATGACTATGAAGTTAGCTAAAGCAGGAGCTGTGGAGGGTTTAGAGCTTTGTCAGACATGGAACACACCAAGGTCATCCATTGCATCTTGAGCCATCTCCAGTCATTTTAACTTTTGTCTTGTCACTGGACTTTGATGTCTCTGGAAGAGACTCTGACTCACTTAAATCCAATTCATGAGCAAGTCAAGCTATAATCCCATGAAATCATCAGTCCTCTTCAAAAACAAAGGATGAACAACAACAACATCTTTTATTTATCTAGTCTGCATGTTGTTTTTCCTGTTACAATGTATGTTTTTCAAGGGCAGAGACTTTTTTATATATATATATTTGAAACATTTAATGTCAAGACCTCGAATTTCAGATCCATTTCCTTCCTCCCTTGTCACCCATTCCCTCTTGGGAGATAAGTAATTCAGTATATATTGTACATGTCTAGCTATGCAAAACATTATCATAGTAGATATATTGTACAAAGCTGCTTATAATTCCCTCCCACTCACCCCACCCCCCCTACATGATCCTGTCCCTCCTCTATAGTGGGTACTTCCAACCTCCCCTCCTCCCAAGGATGCCCTCCCATCCATCATCCCCCCTCTCATCCCCCTTCCCTCTATCCTGCTGCAGGTTGAGATATCCCATTTAGTATGTATGTCGTTCTCTCCCTGAACCAAATTCAATGTGAATGTGGTTTTGCCTTTTTGGCCTTCCTATTCTCCCCCTCCCTTGCAACCACTTCCCCTTGCTTCTTCTACATGGGATAGTTTACCCTACCCTGTCTCTCCCCATCTCCTCTTGCCACTTTCCTCTCTCACCTCATAATTTCATCCCTTGAGTACTCTCCCTTCCCAACAAATTCAACCTCTGCCCTCTATCCATATATAACTGTAACCATATACATACACATTCACATATGTATTCATATGACCACACACCCTTCTTCCATTATTTTCATAGTGAGAAAGAGATCATCAGTCACAGTTATTGCTTTTCCATAGGAATGTAAATAGTTCAACTTTGATAAGTTCCTTTTGATTTCTTTTCCCTGATTACCTTCTCAGGCATCTCTTGCTTCTTGTGTCTGGATGTCAAATTTTCTATTCAATTCTGGTTTTTTCCTCAAGAATGCTTGAAAGCCCTCTATTCCACTGAATGACCATATTTTCCCCTGAAACAAAATACTCAGTTTTGCTGGGTAGGTGACCCTTGGGTTCATTCCCAGTTCTTTGGCCCTCTGGAATATCATATTCCATGCCCTTCGATCCCTCAGTGTAGAAGCTGCCAGGTCCTGGGCTATTCTGATTGTGTTTCCACAATATTGAAATTGTTTCTTCCTGGCCGCTTGTAGTATTTTCTCCTTGACCTGGGGATTCTGGAACCTGGCTATAATATTTCTGGGAGTTTTCTTTTTTGGGATCTTTTTCAGGAGGTGATCGGTGGATTCTTTCAACCTCTATTTTGCCCTCTGGATCTAAAACATCAGGGCAGTTTTCCTTGAGAATTTCTTGAAGGGTGATTTCTAGGTTCTTTCCTTGATCATGGCTTTCAGGTAGTCCAATAATTTTTAAATTGTCTCTCCTGGGTCTATTTTCCAGGGTCAGTGGTTTTTCCCATGAGATATTTCACATTGCCTTCTAATCTTTCATTTGTTTGGATCTGCTTAAAAGCATCTTAATTTCTCATAAAGTCATTAGCTTCCATTTGCTCCAGTCTAACTCTGAAGGAATGAATCTCCTCAGTGAACTTTTGAGATTCTTTTTCCATCTGGCAAATTCAACTTTTTAAGGCATTCTTCTCCTCATTGCCCTTTTGGGCCTCCTTTGCCATTTGAGTTTGTCTATTTTTTAAGGTGTTGTTTTCCTCAGTCAGGCTGTTGACCCTCATTTCATACTTTCCCTGCATCCTTCTTATTTCTCTTTCCAATTTTTCCTCCACTTCTCTTATTTGATTTTGAAAGTCCTTCTTAAGGTCCTCTATGGCCTGCAACCCGCTCATGTTTTCCCCTGGGGCTTTTGGAGCAGGACTTCTGACCTCACAATCCTTTTCCCACTCTATGCCCCCAAAATAGGAGTCTAGGGTTGCATTTTTCTGTTTCCTTTTCCTTGGCATGTTGCCACTTACTTGCTTGACTTTTGGGCTTGTTGCCACACTATGGCTTTAAGGCCAGATAGAGGAATTTTTGTCCCGAACGTGTGGGGGGCAACTTCCGTTTCTGGCAAGCTGTAAACCCACCCATGACTTCCACCCTAGATCACAATCCAGATCCAGGGAGGTTAAAGCAAGAGCGATTACCCCCCAAGACTGATTGCTGGATCTCCCTACAGTTCGGCAGGCTGGGATCTGGAGCTGCCTCTGAAAACTACAAAATGGCCTGTCTCCTCAGAGGCTTCTAGCCCCCAGGGGAGGGAGCTGACACATTCCCCAAATGGTCCCAAAGTCCATAGGACACTAACCTCTTACTTTGTCCTAGGCATATCTATGTTGATAATTCTGAAGTCACCACAGCTGCTGGTGTTCTGGGGTCTCTCCAGCTGGCTGCTGGCCCTGCCACCCTGGGGCTAAAACCTCGGCTCATGGGGACCTGGGCTCAGCTCGGCTCCTGTGCTCTGCGGGCTGTGTGCTGCCAGGTCCCAGACCGCTGCACTGGTCCTTCCTGCAGGGGTGCTGGGCTGTCCTCAGCAGGAGGTTAGCTACTCTGTGTTGTTCTGTGGGTGCTAAGGCTCCAGAAGTTGTTCAGAGTCCCCTTTTACATAGTTTGGGGGGAATCTGGCAGAGACTTTTTAAACATTTCTTTTTGTGTTGAGTATGCTTTCTGAACTTATTCTCTCAGAGTCAAGCTAGCTACATTTTGCTCTTAAGGCTCTAGGGGTAACCCTCAAGTACTGGGGTATATTTTGTTATTGTAGTCAGCTGGAGCCCTATTCCAGATAACCTCTCGACTTTTAGCCATGCATAACTAGCATCCTAGTTCCAATTAACCAATTAATATCAATTGGCTCTTATAAAGAAATATTTACATGGAAGATATGAAAATAATAAAAACTGAAGCATTTCCTCCCCTCCCCTAACACTTAAGGGGCACAATCTCTCCTATGCTACCTTGTTCATCAGAGAGAGTGGGCTCAGACTTAGCATGATTTGGATATAACAGTGGTCCTAAGGGGTTCGCATCCAAATGTGCCTTCATCAAAGGTACTTCTGGGCTGGATCCCAAAGGTTATTCCTTTTTCCTGTTGGCATTGATCGCAGGTTGGCTACAAAATCCATCATGGACTTGATTCCGGGAATCTCCTATGGCTGATTCTCTGGGTCTTTTGGAACACACAATATTATAGTCTCCAATTTTCACTAAAACAAACATGAAGACAGAGAACCAAGGCTAGAATTCATGGGGCCACATTTTAGCCTCAAATAGGACAGATTCCCTTTATATCATTGTCTCCTTTCTTTTTCCAGAAGACCAGCAGGAAGAAACCAGCCAAAGAGAAGTCAAATCAAGACAGAGGAAAAAGGAGGTCTTTAAAAGTGCCCCAAATTCTTATCCCACAATAGTAACCCATCAAAGAACCTACTGACCGTTGCTGCTTTGTTAGTAGGCTGGAACCAATTACAGAATATCTATGCATGCTTTGAAAATCTCTTTATGGTCCTTCAATTATATGTCATTGCTTTCTTGAAAGGAGGCTTTCTAGCATCAGCCATGTGGATGGGACTTTGCATCAGAAACACTTCTTACATGTTCACAAGGTATGGGCTCAGAGACTGGTCTACCATTATATTTATGTCTCCAGGGCTTAGCATACCTCCTGGCATATGGTAAGCACTTAATCAATATTTTTTGATTGATTACATCCAAACATACTGTAAGCTTGTTTTAGTTATTTGAAAAGTAGCTTCCTGGAGTATAGAGATGGTTAAGTAACATGTTTATGATCCCATAGCCTAAAAGCTATGGACTTTGTGGGATTTGTCCAAGGCAAAATTTGAATCCAGGCCTTCCTGACTTAAATTCTAGTTTTCTATTGCTGTTGAATGCATATTTTGTATTAATCACTAATCACACAGTGTGTGTGTGTGTGTGTGTGTGTGTGTGTGTGTGTGACCTTTGATTTCTTTGGTGTATGAAAGTCTTAATGACAAAACATCTTCTGCCAGATGGAAACAAAACAGGATAACAACTTAGTCTTCAAGAATTGCATGGGGTCCAGAAAGCCTTAATTGACTTACTTGGGGTCTCACCACTAGTATGTGTCAGAGGCCAGACTCAACTTGGGTCTTCCTGGTACTGTACACAGAACACTTGGGCCTGGAGTCAGAAAGACCTGAGTCCAAATCTGGCCTCGGATATTTACTAGCTGTGTGACACTGGGAAAATCACTTAACCTCTATTTGCCTCAGTTTCTTCAACTATAAAATGGAGCCAATAAAAATACTCACTTTGTGATGATCAAATGAGATACCATTTTTAGTGCTTAGCATATGGGTAAACACTATATAAATTCTTTTTCCTTTCCTTCCCCACTTCCTGATTTCTAGATTGAATCTCTGTCCTCTGTTCACTACACTATCCTCTGTTGGCATGCTATCTCTACTAAGATAATATTATTTATTGATTAGAAGCTTTAAAAATATATTTTATCAAAGGCCTCAGGAAGATAAGCACAGTACAATTTAGCATAGTAGAAGGAACACCAACATCAAAAGATATAGTTTTGAGTCTCAGCTTTGTTTTCCTTTTTTTCGAGTTTTTTTGAAAAATTCAGAACTTAATGAACACACACAATAAATAATATTTCCATACACAACATTCAACAAGCCAGCAGACATATATTAAGCAGTTACTATGTTTCAGATTGGAAATACAAATAATTATTAAGAAAGACATCCCTTGTTCTCCAAGAGACAATGGAAAGACATCACCTGGGCAGCTAGGTGGCACAGTGAATAGAGCACTGGCCCTGCAGTCAGGAAGACCTGAGTTCAAATCCGGCCTCAGACACTTAACTTACTAGCTGTGTGACCTTGGGCAAGTCGCTTAACCCCAATTGCCCTCCAAAAAGCAAAAGAAAAAAAAAAGAAGACACCACATAAAAAGAGGCTGAAAAGAGAGAAAAGGATAAAGGTACCTAGTGTGGGATGATGGAAGAGGAAATCAGGAGTGCAGCTTGGAGAGGAATAAGACATGACTGGCCTAGGGAGTTCTGAGATGAGCCATCCCATCAAAGCATGAGGCCAACAGGGACAGAGGATACTTACAAGTATGGATTCCAGGGCTGGAGTAAGGCTCTAGGCTTAGGCTTGGTTGAAGAGGTCAAGGGGGAAGAGGCCTGAGGAAGAATGAGGTATGGTCATCCTGGGTCCTTTCTTCAAAAGAATGTTATGGGAAGAGCCTGAAAAAGATTACATTCAAAGCCACAAATCTATTACAAACAGCTTGATCTTAGGGGAAAAAAATGTATATGCAAATTTTGGTCATTTGTAATGATCAGAGACCTCAAGTCTTTCAAACTTATTTTTTTTCCCTCATTAATTGTTGCCATTACTATATAAATTTTCCTCCTGGTTCTACTTACTACACTCCATGTATCATTCCATACAAGTCGTCTTAGGTTTCTCTGAAATCATTACTTTCATAATTAAATGCTATTCTATCATATTAATAGATTATATAGTTTGTTTAGTCACCCCCCCCACTCAATGGCACAGTGTTTATTTCCACTTTATTTGCTCTGACAAAAAAAAGAGTTGCTGTAAATATTTTTATATATGTGGTTCCTTTTCCTTATTCTTGGATCTATTTTGGGAATAATCTCTATCTCCTTTTATGAGTTCTACCAGTGAAGGCTAGAAGACCATTTGTCAGAGTTGTAAAATCTTGTTCATGTATAGATTGGACTAAATGATTTCCGAGTTCCCTTCTAACACTTAGATTTTGTGATTCTGTGGGTACCTGTGTGAACTTAGACAAGTCACTTTATCTTTTTAGTTTTTCTACCTATAAAATAAAGCAGTTGTATTAAATGTCCTTTTAGGTTCTGTTTCTAATGTTCTATGATTCTGCAAAAATTATTCAGAGATGATGAGATACAAAATTGTCTTCATTATTACTGAATCAGTAGACATATCATTTGAAAAAAATGAAATTACTTTTAAAAAAGGTATACAGATAGACACAAGGATAGAAACAATATAAAGCCACATGTACACATGTATACATTCAGAAGAAGATTTGTGTTCCAATGTCACTTAAACCTTGAAGAAAAAGAATAGTTCAGTACTTTGACAGGGCAATATAATTGATGGATTTATTTGTTTAATTCTTTCAGTGACAATTGGCAATGGTCCTTCCAACAAAACTGTTAGTATATGTTCATATTAATATCTCCCATCACCTTGTTGTCCTTAGCTATGCTTTTACTGATATATCACAGCTGACTCAGACAGAAGACGACCCACAAAATACTCAGGGGGAGTGCACTTCTTGGGCCAGAATTGGCATTGAACGAAGCCAAACCACTCTGCATTCTTGTTCATCCATCTGGAAGTTTAAACTGTAGGACAGTGAGGCTATCTATTTGAAACATAAACTAATGTTTTCCTTATTTAAAGATTATAGTCATTAAAGTAAATGGACATGTGGAATATTGCAAATATTGACATGGAAAATTTAATGGACAGAAAATAGATGGGAAAGCAGGATGGGCTTACAGGCTAACATCTCATTTACCTACCATCATTATTATTTAAAATATCACTGCCCAAACCATCTTGCTACCAATATCTTGAGATCAGCAAACTTAAAGGGAATGAGAAAATATATATTTTAAAGAATTCATTATGGTTATTTTGCAATGGCAAAATGGTGTAGTGGATGAAGAGATGGCCTCACAGTTAGAGACCTGGATTCAAGTATTACCTTTGGCATATATTTTCTGTGCAACCCTGGGCAAGTCACTTAACTTTTCAGTGTTCTAGGTAACTGCCTAATACTATGTTACAGAAAGAGTAATAACTTTCATTGGTGGATAGTGTTTCCTCATCTGTGACTTCCTTATACCAATAAAATCAAGGTCCCATCCCTATCCTTTACGTTATTATTCATAGGATCAAGAACTAGGAGGAATTTTGGAGGTAATCCCGGTTCAAGTGACTTATGTTACAGATGAATAAAAAGATCCAGGTAGATGAAGTTAATTGCTCAAAGTCATATTGATAATAAATAGCATATCTGTAATTAAAATACAGGTTCTCTGGCTCAAAATCCAGTACTCTTTTATTATACCACATTGTCCCCCTTCCCTCATTCCCAAACTAGGTCCTACTAATCCTCCTTCTAATTCTATCTTCCTCCTCATTGTCTAAGCCCAGGGTATAGAAAATCATTTTGGTCAGGGGTCCTATATGCGTTCCCAACCCCATTTTATTCCTTCCTTTATTTCTTATTTATTTTTAATTTATGGAATAAAATAAGCATTTTTGTAACAGTATAATTTTAAAAAGATGATTGAACATCAAACTGAAAATCTATTATATACAACGTTATTCCTTTTAAATACATAATAAAGTTATCATGTAAATTTCTTTTTTTTTCTTTTTTCCTTTCCTCTCCACCCTCCACCCTAATTTTGGCTAGTATTAGACACAAATGTGTGTGTTTGTGTGTGTGTGTGTGTGTGTGTGTGTGTGTGTGTAAAATCATTCTATACATACTTCTATTTATCATCTTCCTTACTATGTGCTTTGCAGTTAATTTGGATATTTATATAGTCAAAATGACTAATTCACTCAAAGTTGTCCTTAAAACAATTTTGTTGCTACCGTATACTATATTTGCTTGAGTATGTTTCTTTTGCTCTTCATTATTTCATAGAAGTCTACCTGTATTTCTCTAAGATTATCAAACTCATCATTATTTTCTATCTTTAATCCTCTAGTTCCTAGAATTATATACTTTCAGTCTTGGAGAGATCTCAGAGGTTATATGGTCAGACTTGATCCCAATTAAGCGTCTCCCATGCTATGTACATGACAAATGATTATTCAACTTTTGCTTGAAGGCACGTTATAAGGAGTAACCAAGTACCATCTGAGACAGTGCATTTTACTTTTGGAAAGCTATAATTATTGGGAAGGTTTCCTTCCCTCCCCCCTTATATTGCATAAAAATCTGCTTCTTGGTACAGTCTATTTCATTGTTCCCAGTTTTATCTTCTTGACTAAAGCAGTTTCAATCTCTCTTTTCCATGTTAGCTATCTTAATATTTGAAGTCGGAGAATATGTCCTTCCTAGGTCTTCATTTTCTTTTAGCTTTTTTTCTTTCAGTTCTTTCAACAAGTCTTTGTGACTCTTTAGTATTATGATTATACTTCCCTTGTTTCTAGTTAATCACTGTCCTTAAAATGTGAAACTCATAAAGTACATAATACTTTAGATGTAATGCATGATCAGGGCAGAGTAAATTATGGGACTCATCTTCCATTTTATGGATAGTATTAAATCTCTTAGTGAAGACTAAGATCTTTTCATTTTCATGGCTGTTCTGTTGCATTGTTCAAAATGTCAGAGTGAGCTTATGCTCCACTAAGACCCTTAGATTCTTTTCACACAAACTTTTCCCACCCCTAATTTATCAATCTTCCTTATGTTATTTTGAAATTAACCAAGAACCGCATTACTGTTCTGATAGTACACTATGCTCCCAAGGCTTTGAATGTTTTGTTTATAATTTCTTGACATCCACCATTATTTTAATGCCTGATAATGAAGCTAAGAGTACTCAACGGCAAGAGATATTACACTAAATGTATTCTCCCAAAGGTGAATGCAGGCAGTTATGAGCTAACCTTTCCCTAGTGAGTTAAGTTTCATCTAGTGATGTGTTTAGATGCAGTCAGGGAACAGCTGAGTGCTAAGAAGTGGGCAATTATTTGGCATCATTTAAACATTTTTTTTCAATTCAGTGGGATGCTGTTTAAATGACTGAAAAGCACCTGTGTGGTTTGCTTATTCCTTTTAGAAGTTAGAAATTAGAACTCCTACAAGGTCCAATATTCTTAAATATCAAGGGTGAAAGGAAAGCATTTTGTTTTTCCTTTTAACATTCTCTTTATTTGCCAAAATTTTCTCCTCTTTGAATTAGTTATTGGTTCTATTTCCCCTTTCCGTGGCTATGAAAATTTTATTTGCAACATGTCTCAAAACAGATATTTATTATGTGTTTAGAATATTGTAGGAATTCCAGCAACTGGTGCTGGGGCTTTGGACAATGAAAAAGAAGACTATGTCATAATCTCTGCCCTCAAAGAGCAGATATTCTTTTTCCTTGTATTCAAGGAATTTCCTTTGTATACCTTGTATTTCTCTCACAGAACTTTACTTTTATATCACTAAATACTAAAATTTTAATTTCTATTGTAAATCGTTACAAAATATCTTACCTGAACCATTTGATTGGAAAAGCCTTGAGGGCCTTATTGCATCTATGCATCCTTAGTGCCTTACACAGTGTTTTTGATGCTTCAAAAGCTCCATAGTTTTACAATGCTTTTCAAATATTATACAGTGATTCCCCTATCCACATTTTTTTTCTTTTCCAAACAGTTTTAATTATATATTTTGCGTTTATATGTCTTTCATTTCAAATGCCTACTTCTCCCTCCCTCCCTCAGAGAGGTGTCTCCTATAATGAAGATTAAAAAAGAGGAAAAAACCCAAACTCATTATTACAACTAAACCACATATCAACCAGTACCAAATATCATAGTGTCCCACACCAACATATGGTAACCTTTGCAAAGAGGGTAAGGAGATTCTTTTTCATACATCTTATTTGCAAAGAATGTGAGGAGATTCTTTTTCATACATCTTATTTAGGCCCAAGTTCCTGCTTCTGCTTACCTTACTTTGCATCTATTCATATAATTTTTTACATGCTTCTCAGTATTCTTTATTATTTAGCATTTCTTATACCACTATAACATTCCATTATAATTTGATTAGCTATTCCCCAATAAACTTTATTTCCTCTTCTTTGCAACTACAAAGTGTTGCCTTTGAAAATCCAAGGTTTCTTACATGATGCTATGAGACTTTGGAGTAGAATATTAATGTATTGTCTTCTATATAGTAGGTAATTAATAACTGTTTGCTTAGTTGAGCAATTTATTCTACTGAGTTATTTCTTGACTATGATTAACATCTACTTTTGCATAAATGTAATAAATAAGCTATAAATAAGTAGGTAATTTAATATTTTAAAATACTATTCCAAATGGAAAATAATGGAATACTTTGGGTTGTAGTTTTTTAGTAGACATTAACATATTATTGTCTTGAGGAAGGATAAACTTGTGATTTTATTGGTCTAGGAAAAAATTTCCCCTGATACAAATCCTAACTCATTTATAATTTGTGTTAGAGAGTTACTTAGGGTACTGAATGAATAAATGACTTGACAATTGTGCAGCAGCAACTGTACCAGAGGCAATATTCAAACCTACATCTTTTGGAATTAAATTTTGGTCCATTATACACTGAACCATACTGTCTTTAACAGTTTCACAGTTCATATTAGAATTTCCTTTAGTAAACCAAGATGCTTGTGTGGAGCTCAGATTATGTTATTAAAATATGTTTACACAAGAAACATTTTCTCCACATTTCTTTCTTTGCAAGAAATATAAACATCATCCAACATGATATAAAGTTATTCCACTCTACCTTGAATGTGAACTACCTTGATAACTTTCTTCATTCAACTCAAAGAAGACTTCTGAAGCTCTGTTCTCTGGAGAACACTTTGTTTGATGCTGTGGGAGTTAATAGAAGGTATTTAGTTCTGAAAGCTAGCTAGCTGATTTCATGAAACTTATGGTGCTCACAATATAATTGAAATTGCTGATCTTAGAATTCATAAAAGACTTTCCTTTTAGCTTCAGATCTATGATACTATGAGTCATAAGGGATGTTAATTATATTTATGATTAAATCTCATCTAACACCTTGAAATTACTAATAGATGTAAAGTCTTCAAATCCAAGCTCCCATCTCTCCCTCCATCCACTTAATATTTCTCATAAAGAAATTCTTCCTCTATGAGAGGTAGAAATGTGGGTTATACATTTACAACATCATGTTTCCAGTTGAAAACTTGGCTATGCTTTTTAGCTACTCTCATCAGCAATTTCTTCCTTTTTATTAAGTTTTTTTCACCAGTTCTCCATTTTCTGAAGATAAGCTCTGTCCCAAACAGTTCATGTGTAATCTAATTTAAAAGGATACAGTGAAAGAGACAGCAGCATCTTCCCTCTCATGCAACAGTAATCGGGAAAGTAATATGTCAGCAAAAACCACATTTCTTATGGGCATAAAACCCTTCTTGACCTTAGATTCCTACTGAATGAAAGCTAATTAGCTAAAACTTACTTTTTATTATGTTTACATTATCTCTAGGATCCAACAGAATAAACTCCTTGAAGGTAGAGACTATTTCATGTGTACATGCGTGTGTGTGTGTACATGTGTATGCGTCAGTGCATCTTTGAATTTCCAATTCCTACCTTGATCTGGTATGTGCTTAATAAATGTTTCTTGAATACATTTTGATGTCTGAGTTGAATTTAAATAGATATTAATGCAATGATGACAGAGTAGCCAACTATTATCATTGTCATGACAAATTCTTTTTATTTTAAAATCCCATTTCATTAATTAAAACTTTTCATCATAAGGTAAATAGTTGAAGAAAAAGATATTATTTTACTCATCGTTCATGAGAATCTCTTCCTTCAAAGAAAGCCCTGATCTAAGTTTCTAAGGGCCACAAATGTATTTCTTGTACATAGCAATTCGTTCATCGTGGTTTTTTCTTTAATACAAATTCATGGAATGAAAGATTGAAAAGTGGGCATTTTTACTTTCTTTCCTAGAAAGACTCAAACAACCCATAAGGACTTATTAAGTGCTTACTATATTCAAAGCAATGTGCTAGGTACTGGACCTATAGTTTAATTGAAATGGAGAACTTTCAGCTCAGGAAACTCCCTCTGCCAATGCAAGGTGGCACCTATCTTGCAATTTATAGTCTTAGAGAGTTGATTATAAGCCCTAGAACAATGAGAGTTTAAATCACTGGCCCAGGGTTACATATCCATTAGCATATGTCAGAGGAGATACCTGAATCCAGGTTTTCCTGATGTTGGGACCAGTTCTTTATCGTCTAACCCATGTCTCTCTCATAGGTTGTACTGGAGATGCAAAGCTGAAGAATGAAGTAATCCTTGTTCTGAAGGAGCATATGTCCTCTTGGTGGAAACAATAGACACATGATGAATATATCTAGAATAAATATATGCAAAATAAATTTTAAAAAATACATGTGATTTAGTTAGGTAGTTAGTGTTAGAGGGAGGTTAGTAGCAGCTAGGAGATCAGAGTTTAGTCATGTAAAGAAGATAAATTTTCTGCAATGATGTCTAGCCACACATTTTAGCTTTCCTTTATTTAGGCAGAATATATGAAGAATGAAGAAATAGTCATTCCTTTCCCTCCCCGCCCCCAACCGAAATGGTCCACTCACATTTCTATAAGGACTTACATTTCTATTGAAGTGATTTCCTTTTGTGTTCTTGACTGTATCCATATTTGAATATCTTCCCTAGCAGTTATCACAGAGATTTAAAAATAAGTGAGTGTTTGATAAATATTTTATTCCTTCACTCATTAATTCATTTACTATATAAGAGAGAAGTAGGAATCTGGCAAGTTTCTGATTAATTTCTTCATTGTAAGTAGAAAATTCTGACAAACATATTCTCTTTGACTGGCTACATCAATTGTGTTAACCAGACAATTGCTAAGTTTGTCTTTTGTTCTGGCCCATTCAGACAGATTGAAAATGGGCCCCAGAGTATATCTTTTCTCTCTATAGGAGAGTGATTCCATTTTTCTCAGGAAAAATCGAATTTCATTTTAAAGAGGGGTCTGTGATGTTTCATCTTGTCAAAGAGTCATTCAACCCTACTCGAAAATGGCATTATACAAAGCTTCAATAAGTTAGTTGTGTTATATTGGTGATTCTACTCCAAACAGAAGATTAATTATAGGCAATAAAAAGTACACTCCCCACTGTAATCAGACTTACTGAAATAATTAAAAACTCCTTATTATTCTCTTTGAAATGACTTCATGTTCTTTGGTTAACAATAATGATAAGATTTGTCTCTTATCCCATACCAAAAAAACTATGTACTTTACAAAAATATCATGGCCCAAAAAATGTCATACTATTAAAAAAAGTGATATAGCCCTCCTCCCTTCTTTGCACAGACAGTGAGAGAACTAATAGATATGAAACACTGAACATACTGTGAGACAGTACTGAGAAATTCTTTCTCATTCATGTAAGAGGTGTCTGGGAGCAGCTAGGGGACACAGTAGACAGGAAGAATCATCTACATGAGTTCAAGGCCTAAGATACTTACCAGCTGTGTGACCCTGGGAAAGTCACTTATCCTTTTTTCCCATAGTTCTTCAGCTATAAAACGAGCTGGAGGAGGAAATGACAAACAATTCCAGTACCCCAAATGGGGTCACAAATAATGAATCAAGACTGAAATATCTGAACAACAACAAAAAAACAGATGGTTCTCTGGGTGTGGAAGGGGATGAGGATATATTGAGAAGTGGAGATGATATATAGACAAAAATATCAATGAAGCTTACTTTAAAAATATGAAAAGGGTAATGACTAGGTTGTGCAGTGAATAGAGCACTGTCCCTGGAGTCAGGAGGACCTGTATTTAAATATGGCCTCAGACACTTAGCACTTACTAGCCATGTGACTTCAGGGAAGTCACTTAACCTTAATTGCCCTGCCCTACCCCCCCCCAAAAAAAAGAAGGAAAAAATAAAAATAAAGATATGAAAAGGCAGTAACCCCCCCCCAAAAAAAGAAGCAAAAAATAAAAATAAAGATATGAAAAGGCAGTAATGAAAACTTCTCATCCTTAATTGACTCATCTGTAAAATGAGAGAGTTGCTCTAGATCAATTCTAAGGTCTTTTGCAGTTGCACTTCTATAATCAATAAAAAGGGGACATGTGAAAAGGCAAGACAAGAAGTCCTCTCAATTAGAATTAGTTGGAATGGCAATACAACTAACATAACACACACTTATAAGAAAAACCCTGGGCATGTATAAAGGATCTGGAGGCTTGAACTGTATATATTTCATATATAGACAGGAAGAAAGAGAGTAAAGGGCTACCTGAGAAGAAGCCAAGAGGGAAATGATAGAACTTCCATAGAATTATGGAACTTAGGTGAATCTTTAAACTGCCTAGCCCATTTAAGGAAAAGAATGGACAACTGAAGAAAATAGTGAAAAGTCTATGAGCTGTGAGATTGTGGCAGCCATGAAAATTGGTGGTGTATATCAAGGGTCCAACTGTAGGTTTAAAATAGGAAAACATTGGGTACAGATCAGTAATGAGGACAAGAGAACAAGGAAGTGAGCAGATCTCCTGTGGAATCCTAAGAACAATGACAAAAGGCTCCTTTTACACTGCTGTTCACTTCCCCAATTGGTGTTGTGAGTTTTGTTTCCATAGAGCCAGTGACTAAAACTTTGGGGGAGAGAAAAAGGAAACAGTAAAATTCATTTATTAACCAGACTCAGATCAATCAATTGATAAGCATATTTTTTTGGTCTTTTTGGACGGGGGAAGTCAGGGCAATTGGGGTTAAGTGACTTGCCCATGGTCATATGGCTATTACATGTTAAGTGTCTGAGGCTGTATTTGAACTCAGGTCCTCCTAACTCCAGGGCTGGTGCTCTATTCACTGTACCACCTGGCTGCCCTGATAAGCACTTGTTAATAAGTTTTTGCAGAATATAAACAGATTGATTATAAGTAATTAGTTAATTAAGCTTCAGGGCTTCCCCTACCCTCCTTATTAAATTGAGTATTAATTATAAGCAATAAAAATCAACTCCCATGGTAATCAGACTTACTGAAATCATTAAAAAAAACCAAACAAATAAATAAAAAAAAAACAACCTCCTTATTATTCCCTTTGAAATGACTTTCTGTTCTTAGCTCAACAATAAGGATGAAACTTGTGTTTTATCCCATAGCAAAAGACTATATACTTCACAAAAATATCATGGCCAAGGGAAAAATAAAGATATGATACTATTTTTCCAAAAAAGATAGCATATCCTTCCTCCCTTCTTTGCACACACAGGCAGTGAGAGAACTATGGATACAAAACACTGGATATATCATTGTGTGAGAGAGGTGAAAACTTCTCAGACTATACCCTAAAATGGAGACAGTGCTCTAAATGCAAGCTGGGCTTTGGCAGCAACAAGGCCTAAGTTTCATTTTTTTTTCATTTTTTACAAACTTATCCCTCCCCTGCTTTCACCCTCTACCAAATAAAGCATCAAATGCTTTCGCTGGTTTTCATTGGCTGAAGATTGTTTCCTTGCTCCTTGTATCAGGGTAGCTTTCCAAGATAGATTGTGAGGGTGAGCTCTCAACCAATGAGGGCAAGGTCAGTGGGAGGAGTTGCTTGTGTTAGGCTATATAACCACGTTTTTGCTTTCTGTAAGCCAGCCTCCCTCCACTGGTTTGTCCTTTTCTTGTAAGAATTGGATAAATCCTTTCTGTTCCTACCTTGAGAAGATGCTGAGTTTTTTATTTAATTTTGGATAGAGTTTTTCATCCCACACACCATAAATAATGATATTAACTGATAAATAGATCAATTTTTGCAAGACTATCTTCTTTTTTTTTATTTTAGTAAGAGATGACTGGGACCTCCAAGGTGAGGAGGGGGTAAGTTCTGACACCTGGTTGACATCAGATAAGGCCTAATGTAGAAGTCAGCACTTGAATTTTGAAGGAAATTTGGAATTCTTAGATGTGGTTGGGGAATGAGTATTCTTTCTTGCCGGGGGCCTTATCTACGGCACCGGCGGCGGGTTGATCTGTAACTATTATATCCCCGTCCTCTCTACTCACCTATCCCCATGGCGAGCCTTCGGTCGTCACCGGCCTCCGAAGAGGAATTAACCCAGACAGAGCACCCGAGGTTTCAGGGGTTGTTTATTCACGGCTGGTCACATCCCGAGAGAGAGATGCTTCGGCATACAGCATCTTATATACATTAAACCACGCCCTCATATGGAAATTAGCACAGTAAAAGCAAAGCCTATCCCCGCCCCCAACATCTCCCCCTTTTTGTTTTATCAGGGCTGTGGTGCCCGGTGCAGCCTTGCTAAACATTACGCATCATCTAAGCTTATAGCTTCGCCGGGAGCGGGGTGCCCTGGCTTGGGTCGTCTCCTCAGTCCCTGAAACCTTACCCGTCCTAGGGACCCAACACCTTCGGGCCCTGTCTTAGGTGGCTGGGTGGGAGAAGTTGCCCGTCGTGGGGCTTGCCCCGTCTTACCCCAAGGTGTTACATGTCTTCCATGGCGGCGAGCCAAACTGAAGGATCTTGTCCTTCTCTTATAGCAAAGATGGCTTGTTGGGTAAGTAACATATAGCCCTTATTCTGGGTGGATGCACGGCATATGCACCAAAATAAAAGCCCAATAAGTAATAAGAGGAGACACAGAGAGGCACCCAACCCGCCCCAAGAGGCCCCCATCGAGGCGTCGCGAGTCCAGGGGTGGGGTGTTCTATCGCCGTTCCACACATCAGGATTCCCAGGATGGTGGGCCATGTCCCTGCAAAGGAAAAGAGAGGGAACTCCTCATCCCGATAATCGGGTTGGGTTCATTCAAGATCTCTAGCTCTATGTACAGGTATCCATTTTTCGGGGAGACTAAAATTCTCATTTGGATAAAAGGATAAATGGCCTGGTCTCCTTGCAACCACTGTGACCGGCCCATGCCACTTTCCTTCTTCATCCCTCCACATTATCTTAGTTCCTGGTAGGGCCCTTGTGGGGGGTGGCAACTCTATGTGTTTTGTCGCAGTTTTTCCAAAAAATCTCTGTGCGGCCGAGGTGCCATCATCTCTAAATTGGAGAAAGTTCATGGTAAAAATGGCTTGTGCCAATTCCTTTTGGGTTATTCCCCTGCATACTCCCCCTTTTTGTTTATAGAGGGTTGTTTTCAGGTTGCGATTTGCTCGCTCCACCATGGCTTGGCCTGTGGGGTTATAGGGGATACCCGTAGTATGATTACAGTCTCGCCGGGTTGCAACGTGGCAAAGGTAAAGGAAGAAAAGGTATCTACTGATACATGTATATGTTTCTGTCCTAAATGTGTGACATCCATTTGCCAGAGGGCATTAGGCAAGTTGCCCCTGGGATTGATGCCCTCTGGCTGGGGGCGCGGCCGGAAGGGTGCGCAAGCGGTGCATGAGCGTACAATGGAGCGTGCTTCTATCTTAGGAATGCCATAGAGGCGTCTGAGGGATCTAGCTGAAATATGATACTTACCGTGTGCCGGCCGGGCTGGATCAGGATCTTGGTGGGCTATATATAGGGCACTATCGGCTTCATCATTGCCTTGAAAAATAGGTCCCGAGATAGATATATGGGACCGCACATGTAGGACATAAATGGAATGTCTCCTACCCTTTATTCTATGTTGAAGTTGTAATAAAAGATCGGCTATGGTGGATCCTGGAGACACACAGGCATGTTCCAAGCGGGGAAGCAATAGTGCACAATACATACTATCTGTAATTAAATTTATGGGTATAGTATCAAACAACTCTACAGCTTTAATAATGGCAAATAACTCATTCTTCTGGGTGGAGGTATATGGGGTATCCAATACCCACGTGGCTGGTTGTGACGGGTTGTGAACTACAGCACGGCCATTCTTAGTGGCATCTGTAAATATATTTGGTCTGGCCACTGGATCGGATACCACTACAGGCATGTGGCGTTTGAGAATGAATTCACTATACATCCGGACCACTGGGGGAGGTGTGACTTTCGCAATATTCATACTAGTCAACACCGTGGCCCACAGCAGGGAATTTTCTGCAAGTGTATGACTGAGCTCTCCTGATAGATCTAAATTAAGAAAAGGTTTGCGCCCAAATGCGCGTTGACAGCGCTCAGAGGCTTGCAAACAAAACCAAGCTAGGGTCTCCCATTTATCTTGTATAATCTTTTTTGGAATTTTTGGATATAACCATTCTAAACATCCATGTCTTTGAAAGAGGCATCCCCAAAATCGCCCTGTATCTCTTAGGTTCATCTGGGGCTTGGCAACTCAAAACAGAGGCTTTTTGCAAAATCTGTGTTCTGCCTTGGGGGTCCATGTCCTAGGGGAGGTCAACTGTGACGCCCCTTTTAGAATCTCATATAATGGCTGCATAAGTGACTGTGGTATAGGGATTGCTGAGCAAATCCACTGAATTGCTCCCACCAACCTTTGAAAATCATTCAATGTCCTATATTGGGACTTATCAATGCCAGGAATATCTTTAACAACCTGTTCGGGAAGAACCTTTTGACCTAAATATTCATAAGGATATGACTTTTGCACCTTCTCAGGGGCTAGCAGCAATCCTTTACCTTGCAACAACTTGGTTATTAGGGCCAAACAACTCTTTGCCAGCTGCAGCTGTGGTGCAGCGATCAATATATCATCCATATAATGTATAATCATAAGACTGTTATATTTTTCCCTAGCTGGCCTTAACAACTCTGCCACATATAACTGACACAAGGTTGGGCTATTTGCCATTCCCTGGGGCAAAACCCTAAACTGATATCTCTCGGAGGGTGCCTGGAAATTAACACTGGGAACAGAAAAGGCAAACTTCTCTTTATCATTTGGGTGAAGAGGGATACTGTAAAAACAATCCTTAATATCAATCACTATTATCTCCCAATTCCTTGGGATGGCTGCCTGCGTGGGTAGTCCAGGTTGGAGGGCTCCCATTGGTAACATGGCAGCGTTAACTACTCTGAGGTCAACTAGCATCCTCCATTTTCCACTTTTCTTTTTGATGACAAATACTGGGGAATTAAAGGGACTAAGAGATTTCTCTATTTTCCCCTCTAATAATAAAGTATCTACAATCATCCTAAGTGCTGTGAGCTTCTCTTGGGACAGGGGCCACTGTTCTACCCATATTGGTTTCTTATCAATCCAAGTGATCTGAGGGGAGAAGCTCCCTTCGGCAGTGGCCCCCACTAATTTCCCAGCAGACTGTCTGGAGTGGCCAAAGAAAGATTCAATTGGGAGAGGAGATCATGCCCCCAGAGGGCGTATGGGAGCCCTGGTAGGAAGAGAGGTTTAAACAGTCCTGTCTTGCCTTTCACGGCCCACTTCAGGGCCCTTGCTGCCTTAGGGGCAGTCTGTCTCCCTCCTACCCCCATTACTGGCTGCCCTCCCGCCTACAGTGGCCATTCAGGCTTCCACTGGCCTCCATTTATCACGGAGCAATCCGCCCCAGTATCCATGATTCCCTCTACTGAGCTCCCTTCGACCAACACAATCAGAGTAGGCCGGTCGGGGGTCACTGGTTGTACCCAGTTTATGGTCTGGGCTCTCCCTGAATGAATAATTGGGGAGCCTTGCAATGGGATGGCTTTCCCAATTACTTGGTTCTTATTTATCATTATGGAGTAGGGGTGAGGGTTAGTCAAAACAATGGGTGATTCAGGGTCTTCCACAATTTGAGTATGGGTTATAAATTCAGTGTAGCCCTCAGGGCCTGTGATTAAGGCTGGACAAGTCTGTGTTAGAGATGGAACAGCCATGGTCTCCCACGGGGCCATCTGGTAGGCGACCTGTCCCTGTCCTTCTACTGCCCAGGCCCTCACTGGTGTATGTTTGCCTCGCGGCTGGGCCCCCCCTCCGGCCGTTTCCCTGCTTCCCCTTGTTTCTGCAAAATTTAGCTATGTGTCCCTGCTTGCCGCAGCAGTAGCACCGAGGGGTCTGAGTAGATGCCTTGCATTGTGCTTTGAAGTGGCCAAGTTTGCCACACTTGAAGCAAGCTGATCTCTTGCCGGCCCCCATGCTCATTTTCTCTAGGGCGGCTACCAGTGAATTCTCTCTGCTTTCCATGGCCGCCACAAGGGCTTGCATGGAGTCCTCTCCTGGCATATCCATTAGTTTGTGATTGGCTCGCTGTTTGAGCCCAATTAGCTTAGCCGGAGCCTTCCCTCCTTTCATAGTTCCCACCTTATCCCATGCTCTCAGGTGCACTTCCTCTACTGCTTCCAGTTCTACCTGGCCGTACTGTGCCTGCACTCTTGGGTCAGCATTTATCCCCGTGCCGCACAGGAGATCCACCACCTGCTCAACTGGGCCGTATCCTTTAGTTCTTGCGAACTGTAAGGCCTCTCGGCGAGCCTGGGCTTTGAAAGCCATATAGCCGGCGGGGTCAAAACAAGCAGAACAGACTTCGTCAAAGTCTGACGGAGTCAAAGGATTGGTGGCTATTATGTTTTTCAGCAATCTTTTTACATAAGGGGAGCTGGCGCCGTACTTGGACACGGCCTCCTTCAGCTCCTTCAACATCTTAAATGGCACTGGGGCGTACTGCCGCTGTCCCGTGAGGGGATCAGCAAGCAGCGGATATCTCCCCCAGTCATCCCAGTCTACTGTCTCCCCCTGCTCAAAGGCTCGGATGGCACTGGCTGCGACCAGACCTGTTGCCCCTGGTCTGGGTCCTCTCCCCCCGTCCCTGAATGCTGCCAATCTGCATGGGGGAGGCTCAGCCATGGCCATTGGGGCAGCTAGCCAAGCTTCTGGGCAACTCGGGGAAACTCCGCCCCAGGCCTCCGGGTGTCTAGAAGAGGCCCCGCCCCATCCTCCTGTCTTTTCCTGTCTAGGCCCGCTCGGCATCTGAGCTGCGTCACACCCACTATCCTTCCGGTCAGTGTCCCATGAAGAATGCGGAAGTGTCGTGTCTCCGCCATCTTTTTTGCGGCTTTCCCCTCTAGCCCTCCTTAATTCTTCCCAGGGGTACACGGGAGGGGGGCCCTCATCCTCCCCCCCATCCTCCCCTTCATCCTCCTCTTGTGGCCCCACACCGTGACTTTCCTCCTCTTCACCCGACCCTTCTATGAATGCTTGGCAGGTTTTTAGGGGGATTTTATACCCCCACTTAGCGCACAGCTTATACAGCTGGGCGGCTACAACCCCTTTCTCCTCGGGTCGAAATTCAGGTATGCTATTCAATCCTCCCATCTCATCCTTCTTATGAGATGAGGCTGTCTGGGGGGAGTCCGTCCAGCGGACTCAGACGGTCCCTACAGATCTCAATCCCTGTTCAGGCGCCACTTGCCGGGGGCCTTATCTACGGCACTGGCGGCGGGTTGATCTGTAAGAGGAATTAACCCAGACAGAGCACCCGAGGTTTCAGGGGTTGTTTATTCACGGCTGGTCACATCCCGAGAGAGAGATGCTTCCGCATACAGCATCTTATATACATTAAACCACGCCCTCATATGGAAATTAGCACAGTAAAAGCAAAGCCTATCCCCGCCCCCAACACTTTCTCTTTTTTTTTTTATTTTGGAGGGCAATTGGGGTTAAGTAACTTGCCCAAGGTCACATGGCTAGGTTTTGTTTGTGTGTGTGTTAAGTGTCTGAGGTCGGATCTGAACTCAGTTCCTTCTGACTCCAGGGCTGATGCTTTACTCACTGCACCACCTAGCTGCCCCTACTCTTTCTCTTAACATGCCTAGAAATAATTTTGCTCAATACTCAAAATACTTTATATAAACTTGTGAGAATCTGAATATATCGAGAGGATTCATAGAAAGGTTCAAATTTAGAAAACATGAGCCATACAGATTGTTATTAAAGAGAAGTCCACGAGGTAGAATTCAGTTCAATCTGTCAGAAGAAAGGAGTCTAAGAGACCCAAATAATGTCCTGATTATACTAAAGTGAAACCACAGTTGATGGCTACAATGAAAACACTGTGGCCCTTCAAGTCTTGAAATCTGGATGGATCATGAGACAAAGATTTTATATCTATCTATCTATCTATCTATCTATCTATCTATCTATCTATCTATCTATCCGTGTGTATATGTGTATATATGTATACACACATACATATATATATATATATATATATAATAGCTTCATGAGTAAGAATATTTTATTGTATTCTCAATGAAAATAAAATGTATTATTCCACTTGTACTGTGTTTGCCCTGTCATGGCGGATGAGAGAATTCATTTCACTAGGTAGTATATGAGAGTGCTTTATGTAATATGAACTCATTTTTTTTACTTTTTTATTTTTTTGCTTTTTTTTTTTTTTTGGAGGGCAATTGGGATTAAGTAACTTGCCCAAAGTCACATGGCTAGTTTTTGTGTTAAGTGTCTGAGGCCAAATTTGAACTCAGGTCCTCCTGACTTCAGGGCCAGTGCTCTACTCACTGAGCCACCTAGCTGCTGGTGACCTCACCTTTCTTTAACTTAGGTAGATACCAAAGCAAGAATCAGAGTTTTCCAATCCATGACTCTATCTGGTATTATTGAGTGCATTATTCTAAAATCTAAGAAAACCCCATAAGACTTGAACTAGATGCTAATACATTAAGTTAATATCTAGGGAAATGGAAAGAGAATTTGGCTTTCTGTAGGTAGATCAAAACAGGTGGAGGATAAAATTAGAGTAGTTGAGAGTACATTTATTTTTTTCCAAAGTCTTTCCTTATTGTCAATTTTTGAAACTAATAAACACTTGTACATTTTGATTACTACAGGTATAAAACTATAATTGCAATCCCAAACTTTATCCCCTCACATTCTGTCCCATACATGGTAATAAAAGATGAATTATAAAGGAAATAAAAGGAACTATTCCTCCTTTAAAACTTGGGTTGGTATTGTTAATGAATCCTTTAAGTACAAAGAAAAGAGGATCCTTTTCCCTTGGTCTTCCATTCAACATAGTTCTTTTTCACTAGTCAGATGTAAGTCCCTGATGTTTCTGAATCAATCTGCCAACAGGTATTTATTAAGTGCCTATTGTATACCAGGCACAAAAGATATAAAGACAAAGAAGAAACAGTAGCTCCCCTCTAGGAATTTTCATTTTGAAGACTGAAACCTTTCAGAGAAGGTTCTGAAGAGGGGAGAATTGTGAAGGAGCAGATTTTCTTATCCATAAGCCAAGTAGTATGCTGTATCAGCCTCAATTATGCTAATGACAGCTGACCTTTATATATCACATTAAGTTTCAAAAAGTACTTTTCATACATATCATATAATCCTGGCAACAACTTTGAATGGATTAGTCCCTCAGATGCCATTATCTCTGTTTTACAGAAGAGGAAACTGTGGCTCAGAGTGACTTGATCTTGAGGAAATAGCTAGTAAATGTCAGTGACAGAATACAAACTACATGCTCTTTTAAACATATTGCATTGTTTCTATTAGCTTCTTCCCTTCTTGGCCCTACTGACTCTTCTCTGTTCTGTATATTTTACATAGAGTAGTCATCATATGATTTACATGGCATGTCATAGCATAAAGAGTGCTTTAAAATCATAATTCTGTTAGGTATCTAATGCCACTTTAAAAATGCTATAACTTGGATGTGATTCTGGCTGGTCTGGTAGTTAAGGTTTGAGATCGGAAAAAAAGGAGGTTTTAGGATGGTTTCAGAGGATGAAAAGGATACAGAACACTGGGTAAATTGTATCCCACATTTGCCTGTTTCTATATGGAAATGTGCTTGTTTAGAAAGGTATGGTGAGGTAATTGGCATGGCAGTAGGATTCACAAGTGTGGGGGCTCTGACTCCTCACAGGCTGGGCTCTTTTGTGCCACAAAGTAACCAAGAAGTGGCATCTAAGGATGATCTCAACACTTTTTAAGGGAAAGCAAGCAAGCAAACAAAAACAAATTAGCCTAGATGGTTTGAGGAAGGGTCCTGGGAAATGTTAGACCAGACTTTAAGGCAGGGAGCAACCTGAAAATATTGCTTCTACAATAAGTGAGAGATTAAATGACTTGTGTTTGGTCATAGAGATGCTGAGTGTCTACTACAGGCTAAACGGCCCATATATTCTCCTAGTAACCTCTTGATATTTTTTTTCCAAATGCTTTATTAACTTTTGGTTTACATCATTCATTTCTGCCAGATTCTGAGTTACAATTTTTTCCCCATTTTTCCCCTACCCACCACCCCAGAATCGCAGTCCCACAGGATATCCGTTTATCCAATCTGCTCTCTCCCATATCTTCTTCCATACTTCCTTTGACTTTTTCATTAGGGCAAGGTGAATCCCTGTGCCCCAATGCCTGCACATCATATCTCTCAGTTACATGCAAGATAGTATTAATAATAGTATATATATATATATATATATATATATATATATATATATGTATATTTGAAATATTTACTTTTAAAACCCTATTAAATTCAAACGTGTACCCTCAATCTTTGTATACCTGAAAACATATATACACACATTCACATATGTATTCATATGCCTATATACCCTTCTCCAATTATTTTCATACTGAGAAAGGTTTCATCAGTCACAGTTATTGTTTTCCCATGTAGGAATGTAAATAGGTCAACTTTGATAAGTTCTTTTTGATTTCTTTTCCCTGTTTACCTTCTCAAGTATCTCTTGCTTCTTGTGTCTGAATGTCAAATTTTCTATTCAACTTTGTTTTTTTCATCAAGAATGCTTGAAAGTCCTCTATTCCACTGAATGACCATATTTTCCTCTGAAACAAGATACTCAGTTTTGCTGGGTAGGTGATTCTTGGTTTTAATCCCAGGTCCTTTGCCCTGTGGAATATCATATTCCATGCCCTTCTATCCCTCAGTGTAGAAGCTTCCAGGTCCTGTGCTATTCTGATTGTGTTTCCACAATGTTGAAATTGTTTCTTCCTGGCTGCTTGTAGTATTTTCTCCTTGATCTGGGAATTCTGGAATGTGGCTATAATATTCCTAGGAGTTTTCTTTTTGGTATCTTTTCCAGGAGGTGATTGGTGGATTCTTTCAACCTCTATTTTGCCCTCTGGGTCTAAAACATCAAGGCAATTTTCCTTGAGAATTTCTTGAAGGATGATTTCTAGGTTCTTTCTTTGATCATGGCTTTCAGGTAGTACAATAATTTTTAAATTATCTCTCCTGGATCTATTTTCCAGGTCAGTGGTTTTTCCCATGAGCTATTTCACATTGCCTTCTATTCTTTCTATTTCAATTTCAATTGCTTGGATCTGTTTAACAGCATCTTGATTTCTCATAAAGTCACTAGCTTCCATTTGCTCCAGTCTAACTCTGAAGGAATCAATCTCCTCAGTGAGCTTTTGAGATTTTTTTTCCATCTGGGAAATTTGGCTTTTTAAGGTATTTTTCTCCTCATTGCCTTTTTGAGCCTCTTTTGCCACTTGAGTTAGTATATTTTTTTCAGTGTTATTTTCCTCAGTCAAGCTGTTGACTCTCATTTCATGCTTTTCCAATTTTTCCTCCAATTCTTATTTGGTTTTTGAAATCCTTCTTAAGGTCCTTTATGGCCTGTAACCCACTCGTATTTTCCTTTGGGGCTTTTGGTGCAGGAGTTCTGACCTAACAATCCTCCATTCTTCCTCCTATTCCATTCTTTGATCCTCCTTGCCCCCCAAATGGAGTCTAATGTTGAATTTTTCTGTTTATTCTGCTTATTTTTTCCTTTGCCTAGGCATGTTGCTACTTAATTATTTGCCTTTTGGGCTTGTTGCCACAGTAGGACTCTGCCACCAGACAGGGGAGTTTCTGTCCCAAACATTGGGGGTCTTCTCAACTTCCGGATGTATTAGTTGGGTGCCCTTCCTGAAGCCCCCACACACTCTGGCAAACTAGACACACACCCCAAGACCTCCATCCAAGACTGCAATCCAGATCCAGGGAGTTTAAAGCAAGAGTGATTACTTAAAGCAAGAGTAATCACTGGATTCCCCTACTGTTCACAGGCCAGGAGCTGAAGCTGCCCCCGAAGCTGCAAAATCAAGTCTGTGACATGTCTCCTCAGCTGCTTCTAGCCCTCAGGGGAAGAAGCCAACATGCTCCCAAATACTAGTCCCAAAGTCCATAGGACACTAACCTCTCACTTTGTGTTGGAGATTCTGGAAAAGCCGCAGCTGCTGGTGTTCTGGGGTCCCTCCTACCAGTTGCTGTATTGGCCACCCCGGAGTTAAAACCTTCGACTCACCTGGGCTCAGCTCCCAAAGCTCTGTGCTGTCGGCTTCCAGAGCGCTGCACTGGCTACTCTCTGCAGGACTGCTGGGCTGTCCTCAGTGGGAGGTTAGCTTCTCTGTGGTGTTCTTTGGGTGCTGGAGCTCCAGAGGTTTTGCAGAGTCCCTCTTTTACATGATTTTGAGGTGGTGTGAGCTGGAGTGCCATGGAAGTGCTGTTTCTACTCCGCCATCTTGGCTCTGCCCCCTGTAACTTCTTGATATTAAGTGGATGCAACAGATTACAATAATGCAAATGGAAAGAACAACCATAAAATCACAATAAAAATTAATGTTGCAAAATTGCAAAGAATAAGCATGGCTTCCTCAAAAGAGAGATATTAGAATAGACCTCCACTCACTACTTTACAGAGTTGAAAGGAGGATATGTGAGTTTTGTATATGTTGTCAGCTTGCTTTTGATGTTTTAATTGGCTTGTTGATATTTTTGTCTCCTTTTATTTTTTTTAAGTCTTTTTGGTTGTTATTGTATGGGGGCGAAGAAGTAGGCAGGCAGAGAAGGGAGAAATTTAGGTTATGTAAAAAATGTATCAATAAAAATACTTTCAAAATCAACAAAAAAGCCTCTAGTATTGTTGAATGTACCCTTTGCTGTAAATTCATGGGACAAAATTGACAAGAATCACATCAGAGAGGTGGACATGGGTGAGCTGTAACATGCATCATTGGAGGGAATGCCCACATAATTAATTCATTGCTTTATTTGAATGCCTTGACTCTAGGTAGAGCATTATTGTCATTGTGAAATACTGTCACCCAATTTCCTAGTACAGGTTGATGTTATATCTTTGTGTGGGGTGGTGAAACTTTATGTTTATATTCCTATCTAAAGGTATTTACCCTCAGGGCATACTTAGGCTCAGTTAAGCTTTCTGTTGTCTTTGCTCTCAAATAATAAAGTTCTCTCTGTATCTCTCTGTCTCTGTCTCACTCTGTTTCTCTTTTCCTTATTTTCCTATCTATCTATCTATCTATCTATCTATCTATCTATCTATCTATCTTCTAAGACTAATAATTTTATAAAATTTACTTGTTAAATATTTTAGAACATTTTATACAAGGTCTCTATTATTTAGAAATTTTGAAGTGACACTTTGTAGAATGCCACAGGCATTTCATGATAAGCATTACCTTTCCTTCAAAAGTAAAGCATACATAGTCTCTCAGAGAAATACACATATTAGGTTAATGTCCATCAAGTGGCTAGTAGATTGTTACCCAAGTTGACAGCTCTATGTTCAACCTAATGATTGTTTTCTTTAATCAAAGGATTGTTGGGAGATAAAGGAAGCAATTATTCTTGGGAACACAAGCACATAAGTGTAATTTATCACTTTATGAGGCTTAGTAAGCACTGTGGCAATGCTCTAGAAGTCTATAATGAGGACAGTAGGGATAAATGAACTAAATACAACCTTATGTTGAACAGAGATATGGACACAGATGTGATCTCTTCATTTGCTGATCTTTGATGGATATTAGCCAGTTGGGCTGATTAGTTTTAGCAATGGCAATGCCATCTTGCTATTGGCTTTCATTAGTAATCTCCTTAGTTTAAGAAACATGCAAATGGTTTATTTTATCTTCTTTCATGAAACTGAGTGCTTCATTAGTTGCAAAGACCTCTACTCTATTCACAAATTAAAAACAAGTTTTAGACTTCCAAGTTGTCAAATTCCCACCCCCACCCCCACCCCCGCAATAGCCACTGAAATGAAGTGTAGGCATTGAAATCAGAAGTCATCTAGTCCATATTATATTTCTAAATTATACTTGATGTGGTCACCCAGTGTTTCCTTGAAGACCATCACTTATGGGAGGCCCTCTCTGGGGAATCCTAGACTACTTTCTGATTGCTCTTATTATTAAAAATTGTTTTTGGGGTGGCTAGGTGATTCCATGGATTGGCCCTGGAGTTAGGAGGACCTGAGTTCAAATCCAGTCTCATACACTTGACACACTTACTAGCTGTGTGACCTTGGGCAAGTCACTTAACCCCAATTGCCCTCAAAAAAGAAAACAAAAAAAAGTAAAAAAAAAATTCTTTTTATTATGTCAAGTCTATGTTGGCTTTTTGTGACTTTGATCTAATGCTCCTACTTCTGCCCTCTGGGGCCAATTTCCTCTTCCATAGGACAGATATTTAAAAATTGAATTCTGATGGTATTTTGCCTTTAAGTTTCTTTTCTCTAGGTTAATCATTATCCTATACTCCTTCATGCTATAATTATGTATATATCTCTCTCCATATATATATATATGTCTTTCTATCTATCTATCAATCAATTGATCTATCTGTCTGTCTGTCTATCCACATTTGCATGTTTTCTCCCCCATTGGATTATAAACTCGTTGAGAGCAGGGACTGCCTTTTGCATTTTTTTCATATCCCGAGTACTTAGCACAAGCCCTGGCACATAGTAGATGCTTAATAAATCTTTATTGATTGATTCTTTGAAGGGCTATTTCGACATTCTAATGAAGATAAAAATTATGATATGCTTGTTGTAAAACTTTTAGCCATATTATTTGTAACTCTCTTCCTTAAGTGCTTGATTTAATTTTTAGCTTTTTTTTGTTTTTATTTTAACTTTATTTCTGAATGTAGGCTCTTTCCCTACAAATTGGGTTATTTCTCATAGCAAAAAAGAAAAAAAATACTTGAAAAAAAGAAACTTAGCAAAACTAGCATATCAATGGAGTCTTCCAGGATTTGCAGTATTCCACAGCCATAGTTTTTTACATCTACAAAGGTAGAAGAGATTCAAGTGCTTGATTTACTAGAAGTTCCTTATTCCGTTTTATATAACCACTCTAAAACAAGCTGCAGTGGGTTTCACAAAAGCAGAATTTTAATAATGTCTGTCTCAGTTTCTTTCTCCTTTGAATTAAGTACTTCTTTGACTTTGCATCATATTTCTTATTTTTCTGAGCTTCAATTTGGGATGTGCAGAGAAGTTTCTTCAGAGGTCTATATTTCTATCTATTATTTTCTGTTCTGACCAGAAGTTTTGGTGGGGGGCTTAGGGAGGAGAGGTCTTTCTTTCCCAGATTAATACATTGTCATAATAAATTAAGCCACTTTTAATCTAAACTCTTGCCTAGCCCTTAGTCATTGAATGGGTGTTGCCTCAGACAACTGAGAACTGGGAAAGACCTTGATTTAGAAAGACCAAGGTCACCCACTGCATTATGGCCCATTGCCATTCATCTTGACTTTTGTCTTGCCATTGGACTTTGATGATTCTGGAGGAGAGAGAAAGGTTGACAGCTTTGTGCAGCTCTGCCTCACTTAAATCCAGTTTATATGCAAGTCAAGACATCACCCTCCTTAAGTCATTGGTCCTCTTTGAAAATGAAGGACAAACAACAACAATATGACATAAAGGCCAAGAAAAGTAAATAAAAATATTTGCTTCTCTCTAGGTAGAACAAAAGAACGTAAAAGTAGACAAGGTAAGAACTGGAATCTTTTAGTGCATTTGATTTTGTTTATAATCTTTCTTTGATATCTTTCCTATTCCTTTTCCTACATGGTTGCCCTTTAAATACTTGAAGACAGTTATCATTTCCTCAAGATTTCCCTTGTTCAGGTTAACCATGTCCTTTTCCTTTGCCATATCCTCACATGGCATGCAGGATAAACAGAAGAAATGAACAAAGGTTTCATTTTCTCTAGGCAAAATTAATTAAGTGGACGATAAAGTTACAGAAATTGAAATTTGAGTCTTATAAGTCATATTATCATTATATTATTATATGTTATAATATATATAATTATATATAATTATTATATATCACTATCTTTGTTACAATTTTCTAAACAATTTCTAAGATATAATGTCCTTTTTTAACATATGTTACCTACAATATAGGCTTCCTAGCAACTGACCACAATACTGTAAATGTGACTGACCAGTGTAGAGTAGCAGTGAACTTACCACTTTCTCTTTCCTGGATACTACTATTTCTTTCTTCAAGTAGCTAACTTTGTTAAGCCCAGAGGATAAATAAAGAAATTAACTGAGATGAATAATAATAACTTTAGCAAACTAAGAGGATTCAAAATGAATCCATAAAAATCATCTCCATTTCAATATAGTCCTAAGAAAGAGCAATAGGAAATTGTGGGGAGAGACATTTTACTCAAAATAGCTATAAAATGCATAAAGTCTTTGAGAATTAATTTATCTATTCATTTAAATCCAGAAAGAATAACCAGGGAAAGCAAAGAATGCAATATAACATTCAATTCAACAAATGTTTATTGAATACCCATTATGTGCCAGGAACTCTAACAGGTCTTGGGGATACAAGGAGAAAATTCAAAACAGTCCATACTTTTAAGGAATTTACATTCTAGGTAGAAGCAGGAAAACTCTGTGTGCTCCCCCCATAACCACCTCAAACACCTATAAAAATGACTCTAAAAAAAACGTTAGGGCTATAGAACCCACAAAGTGACAGAGAGAAACAAATCTCCTGCTGAAGGCAGCTTGGCAGGCTGTCAGGAAGAATCCATTGCAGCACACTGGGAGTAGCACCAGCCCAGTGTAAGCCCATGGTTTTAGCCCCAGTGTACCCTGACCAAACCTGGCTGGAGTGACTTTGGGAGAATGGATCACCAACAGCTATGGTGGTTTCCAGAATTATCAACCCATAAATGCCAAAGACAAAGAGAGAGTTCAGTGTGGACTTTGTGGGAGCAGGGGGTCTGGGAGTGTGGTCAGGCCTCTGCCCCAAGAAGGAGAAGCAAATGAGACATGGAGGCCACTGCTGCATGGCTGCTTCAGAGATCCTGGCCTATAGATTGTAGGGGGACCAATCAACCAGTCTGAGGGGTAACTGCTTCTGCTTTAAGCTGCTTGTATCTGGATCACTGTGTAGGGAGGAGGTCCTAGGGTATGTGACCAGGTGCCAGAGTGTGTGAAGGCTTCAGAGAGGGCACTCAACTAATAGATCCAGCAGCTGTGAAAACCCCAGCAATTTGGGACAAGAGAAGTGGAGGAAAAATTGAGAAGAGAAATGAGAATGATGCAAGAAAATCATGAAAAGAGAGTCAACAATCTGACTGAAGAGAATAACACCTTAAAAAATAGACTCAAATGGCAAAAGAGGCTAAAAAAGCCAATGAGGAGAAGAATGCCTTAAAAAGCCAAATTTGCCAGATGAAAAAAGAATCTCAAATGCTCACTGAAGAGAATCATTCCTTCAGAATTAGAATGGAACAAATGGAAGGTAATGACTTTATGAGAAATCAAGATACTATTAAACAGATCCAAACAAATGAAAAAAAAAAAAAAACCAAAAAAGCAGAAGGCAACGTGAAATATCTCATTGGAAAAAAACCCTGACCTGGAAAATAGATCCAGGATAGATAATTTTAAAATTATTGGATTACCTGAAAGCCATGATAAAAAAAAAAAGAATCTAGAAATCACCCTTCAAGAAATTCTCAAGCAAAATTGCCCCGATGTTTTAGAAGGAGAGAGGAAAATAGAGGTTGAAAGAATCCATCAATCACCTCTTGAAAAAGATCCCAAAAAGAAAACTCCTAGGACTATTATAGCCAGATTCTGGAATTCCCAGATCAAGGAGAAAATATTACAAACATCCAGGAAGAAACAATTTGAGTATTGTGGAAACACAATCAGGATAACACAGGATCTGGCAGATTTTACAATGAGAAATCAAAAAGGCCTGGAATATGATTTTTCGGAGGTCAAAGGAGCTGGGATTACAACCAAGAATCACCTACCCAGCAAAACTAAGTATCATGTTTCAGGCTAAAATACGGTCATTCAATGAAATAGAGAATTTTCAAACATTTTTGATGAAAAAACCAGAACTTAATGGAAAATTTGGCATTCAGATACAAGAAACAAGAGAAGCATAAGAAGGTAAACAGGGAAAAGAAATCATAAGGAGCTTATCAAAGTTGAAGTATTTACATTTCTACATAGAAAAATGATAATCCTAACTTATGAAACTTTTCTCTGTATGAGAATAGTTGTTGAAGGTAATATTAATGTATATATATATATGTATATATATACACATTAATATTACCTTCAATATTACCTAGACATATATATATATATATATATATATATATATATATATATATATATATGTCTAAACAGAAAGGTATATGAGTGTATGAATACAGATGTGAGTGTTTGTATATATGTGTACAGGTATACATCAGCATAGGACATAGGACCAATTGAATAGGAAGGGATGGTACTGAAAAGGTCAGATTTAGAGGTGAGAGAAGAATATAATGAGAGGAGATGGGGAGAGAGAGAATGGGATAAATTATCTCATATAGAAGAGGCAAGGGAAAACTCTTACAATGGAGGGGAAGAACAGGAAGGCAAAAGGGAATGAGTCAACCTTACCCTCATTGAACTTGGCTTAGGGAGGGAATGACATACACACTAAATAGGGTATCTCACCCTACATGAGAGTAGGGAGGGAAGGGTATGAGAGCAGGAATGATAGAGGAGAGAGCAGGATTTGGGGGAGAGGGAGGGAAGTTCAAAGCACCCACTTTTGAAAAGGGAAAGGATCAAAGCAGGGAATAGAACAAGTGGGGTTTGGGACAGAATGGAGGGAAATATAGTCAGTCTTTCACAATATATCCACTATGGAAATGTTTTGTGTAGCTACACATCTATAACCTATATTGAATTGCCTATCTTCCCAGTAAGGGTAAGTGACTAGGGAGGAAGGGAAAGAATCTGGAATTCAAAGTTTTAAAATACAATGTTTAAAAAAATATGCTTTTTTTTTACATGCAACTGAGAAATAAGATATATACTCACTAGGATTTAGAGACCCATCTTGCCCTACTAGAAATCTGGAGAGGGAATAGTGGAGGATATAGTAGAGAACAGATTTGAGGAGGGGGTATACAGTGGGATTACTGTTTTGGGGTGGTGGGTAGGGAAAAGATGGGGAGAAAATGTGTAACTCAAAATCTTGTGGCAATGAATGATGTAAATTAAAATTAAACAAAATTTAATTTAAAAAATAAAAACATTAGAAAGTATAGGAATAAATGGAGTCTTCCTTAAAATAATAAGTATCATCTATCTAAAACCATCTGTAAGTATTATATGTAATTGGGATAAGCTAGAAACATTTCCAATAAGATCAGGGGTGAAACAAGGATGTTCGCTACTACCCCTCTTATTCAATCTGGTACTAGAAATGTTAGCAGTAGCAATTACAGAAGAAAAAGAAATCAAAGGAATAAAATTAGGCAATGAAGAAACTAAGCTATCACTCTGTGCAGATGACATGATGATATACTTATATAATCCTAGAAAATTAAGTAAAAAAAACCTAGTTGAGACAATAAATAAATTTGGCGAAGTTGCAGGATATAAAATAAACCCACATAAATCCTTGGCTTTCCTATATATTTCTAATGAGATCCAACAGCAAAGAGGCAGAAAGAGAAATCCCATTTAAAGTTACTGTAGACATTATAAAATATTTGGGAATGTACCTGCCAAAACAAAGCTAGGACCTATATGAAAACAACTACAAAACACTTTTCACACAAATAAAGTCAAATTGAAGTAATTGGAAAAACATCAACTGTTCCTGGCTGGATCAAGCTAATATAATAAAAATGACAATTTTACCTAAATTAAATTATATATTTAGTGCCATACCAATCAGTCTACCAAAAATTACTTTATAGAGATAGAAAAAATAGTAACAAAATTCATTTGGAAAAACAAGAGGTCCAGAATGTCAAGAGAATTAATGAAAAGAAATGCTCAGGAAGGTGGCCTAGCCATACGAGATTTTAATCTATATTATAAAGAGCAGTCATCAAAACTACTTGGTACTGGCTGAGGAATAGAGTAATGGATCAATGGAATAGATTCTGTACACAAGACTCAGCAGTCAATGACTATAGTAATTTACTGTCTGACAAATCCAAAGACCCCAGTTTTTGGGATAAGAACTCACTATTTGACAAAAACTGCTGGGAAAACTGGAATATAGTGTGGCAGAAACTGGGCATAGAACATTATCTAACATCATATACCAAAATCAAGTCTAAATGGGTCCATGATCTAGGTATAAATTCTGATACTGTATGAAATCTGGGAAATCAAGGAATAGTTTACCTGTTAGATTTATGGAGAGGGGAAGAATTTATTACCAAAGAAGAAATAGCATTAAAAAATGCAAAATGGATAATTTTTATTACATTAAATACAAAAGGTTCTGTACAAACAAAGCCAATGTAAGCAAGATTAGGAAGAAAGTGGAAAATTGGGAAAGAATTTTTACATCCAGTGTCTCTGATAAAGGCTCATTTCTAAAATATACAGAGAATTTAGTCAAATCTGTAAGAATACAAGTCATTCCCCAATTGATAAATGGTCAAAGGATATGAACAGGCCGTTTTCAGAGGAGGAAATTAAAGATATCTACAAGCATATAAAGAAATGCTCTAAATCACCATTGATTAGATGAATGCAAATCAAAACAACTCTGAGGTACAACATCTCACTGGTCAGATTGGTTAAGATGACAAAACAGGAAAATGACAAATGCTGGAGAGGATTTGGACAAATTGGAACACTAATGCATTGTTGGTGGAGCTGTGAACTGATCCAACCATTCTAGAGAGAAATGTGCAACTATGCCCAAAGGGCTATAAATAATTTCATACCCCTTGACCCAGCAATACCACTTCTAGGTTTGTATCCCAAAGAGATCATAGAAATGGGAAGGAGACCCATATATACAAAAATATTTATAGCAGCTCTTTTTGTGGTGGCAAAGATTTGGAAATTAAGGGGATGCCCATCAATTGGGGAATGGCTAAACAAGTTGTGGTATATGAATGTAAAAGAATACTACTGTGCTATAAGAAATGAGGAGGAGACAGACTTCATATTTACCTGGAGAGGCTTATACAAACTGATGCCAAGTGAGAAGTGTAGAAGCACGAGAAATCTGTACACAAATACAGACACAACATATGTGTGACAACCAGCTTTGATAGACTGGACTCTTCTCAGCAGTGCAGGGTTTTAAGACGACTCCAAAAGACTCATGGTGGAAAGAGATGTCTACATTCAGAGAAAGAACGAGAAAGAACGGAGTTTGAATGCAGATTGGAGCAAATTATCTGCTCTTTTTCTTTTTCTTGTTTGTTTTTTTTCCTCTTTCCCATTGTTCATTATATCCATTACAATCCTTCTTTATAATCTGTCTAATGTCTAATGTATTTGCAGATCCTATATTTGACTGCATGCCGCTATTGTGGTGTGGGGAAAGAGAGGGAAGGGGAGAAAATGTGAAACTCAAGGGATTGTGGAACTGAATCCTGTAATCTAAAGTAAACAAACAAATTAACAAAGACAAAAATAAGGTAAAAAAATGTGGAACTCAATAGACGGCCAAGGAGGAGTTGCCTCTGAGGAAGGTGGACTCTGACAAAAGAAGAGAGGCACATACCTTGAGAAGGATCCTTTCTATCCTCTGGGGAAGGCAAAAGATATTTCCAACATTTTTCCTGCATATTGGCCACACAGAACCTTAAAATGGAGCTACCAAATGAGTACTGGACATCATATTCATCAAGGAATTAACCCAGTTACGAATCAAGGCAAAAGACAACTTTAGGAAGTATAGTCTCTATAGTTTGAAAAGAAAGATAGCCTTGTATGTTGGAAGTTGCACTTTAGAGGGGATCTAGGGAGCACAGTTGAACAATATGCTTAGCAGAGACACTGACTTTAGGATGAGCTGCATGAAGGTAAGCATGAAGGGAAAGGGCATTGGGTTCCTACAGTGTAGGAGGAGTGAGTTGGCTTAATATGTGCCCCTCTACTCATGTACTCTGAACATGTACCCATTTTTCATTGATGCTTTTGTGGAATTGTAAGAGAGTGTGGTTTAGGATTTTGGGAGGTAGAGAATGTTTTATTACAATTATTTTGAGGCAGCTAAATGGCAAAATGGATTAGACCGTGAATTTGTAGTCTAGAAGACCTGGATTTCAATCTTGTGATCCTAGGCAAATGACTTAACCTCCCTCAGCCTCAGTTTCCTCATCTGTGAAATAATAATCATAATACTTGCTTACAGGTTTAATGTGAGGATTGAATGAGAGAATGTATGGAAAGTATTGCTAATAAATTATACTAATTTATTATGACATGCTAAACTTAATGAACTTTTAAAATGAAATATGACATGATTTTTTACTCATAAAAATCGGTAGGCTTTTAACCTATCCCTTACAGAATAACAGAAGACATTATTTTTTCCAGAGACAAATGACTTCTCTATTTCCAAAAAAAATTATACCTTATCAGTGAAAATGGTATGGTATGTGATCTTTCTTTCCAGCTTAAAAGACAGGATATTAAACAAGTTATTGGAAAACATTTTATACAGGTCACCTTAGATGAGAAATGAGAACTACTTTTTTGAAGCAGGTAAGAGCAGAGCAGAGAACTTGTAAGAAGTAATGAAGCATTTTCCTCCATGATAGATAAAAGTAGGCTGGGTAACGAGCAGCTTTCTTGGTTTAGAGGTAGAGGATTTGATTTGAAATGCTTTTCCTTCTACTTACTACTTCTATGACCCTGAGCAAATCACCTCTTTTGGTCTTCATTCTGTCTAAAAATGTAAAGTTGAACTAGACGCAGCATGACTGGTGCTAGTGAATAAGAACTGGGATTTTTAAGAAGGAGAGGGAATCAGGGTAGAATCCCACCTCAGATATCTCCTAGTTAAGTGACCCCACCAAATCATTTAGTCTTTTTTTGCTTCAGATAACTCACTTGTAGAATGAGGGAGATAGTCCTTAAGGTCCCTTCCAGCTCCAGTCAATAAAATAGCCAATAGTCAATAAACATTTATTAAGTTACTATTATGTTCTAGGCACTGTGCTAAACACTGAGGATACAAATAAGAGGGAAAAAAAAATCCTTGCCCTCAGGGAGTTTGTAATCCAATACATCACACACACACACACACACACACACACAGCTGAAAAGTGAGGGGAGAGGTATCTTCCATCGGATGCTTTATGCAGGGGCATTCATGATGTTTATGGAGTCAAACTAAGCCAAGTCACTGATGAATTAACTGAAAAGTTGTGAGCTTTCTCTAAAGGGAAGACTTTGGGAGGTGTTTATTACTCCACCTTCTAACCTTCCAGTCAGAGGGGGAGGCAACTGAGAGTGATTAGGTTTTGAGTATCAAAGCTGCATCAGTCCCCATCCTGATAAGATTTCAGGTTTATTGTTTATTCTGGGGAAGGCAGTGATTCCTGGGATGGAAACAAGCAGAGCAGCTAATGGGAAAGGAAGCTCTAAATCTAGGACCCTATGACTAAATGGTACCAAAGGTCCTTTCTAGCTCTAAATTTACGATTATGATTTTAGCAATTGGAGATTGCAAATCCCTCCAATCTATTGTCTGGCATGTGTTTTGTGTAAACTGTGCGGGCTTTTATATACCCTAAATTGCTTTTTTGATAAAAAAGGTAAAATCAATGTAATGTTTTATTTTCATAGGATTTGTTAGTTTTTGCTAGCTAGAAATGCCACATCTATTGGTTGACCCCTTATTTCAAGAAGCATTTGCCAAACTCAGAGAGAAATAAAAAAAAAAAGCAGCAATTCTCCCTACCCCAGCAAAACAATATTTAAAACTATTTAAAACTTAAAGTTAGAAGTTATCCAATGACTCACATACCAGTAAAATAGTAAGGGGGATAGGCTAAGAGGAAATTCCAAGGGAAATCACATTGGATATATTAGACCAGTAGGAAATCACCGAAAAGAAAATTGCCAGACAGTCTGAAACTTTGGGATAAATGTGTTACTACTGACAGCAATCTTCACAAAAGGATATTTATCACTATTTAAAGCATAATTCAGTTTTAAAATTCTCTTATAGGAAAATGACACATGGAAAAGAGCAGAAAAAGAGAAGAAAAATACTAACCTCCCCAAATTTGCTATCTCTGCAATACAGACTTCCTCTTGGAAGCTGGTTGTGGTTTTCTTTGATTTAAGCTAAAACTTTGAGGTTTCCTGTTTCTAACAAAGCCCAAAGCAGCTTTCAGGTCAGAAGAATCAGTATCCTGGATAATATTTAGTATATTCAATTAAAATGTATTTAAGAATATTGGGATTTTCTATCTAATTTGACAGTTTAAATTTTGATACCCCTACTGTATGTAATGAAGTAAAAATGTAACTTTAGTCACTTAAAGTGTCTTGAATTAGGCAGAAAATTTTATACCCAATGTATCCACATACAGGTATATATTGTGTGTTTCTAATAAAAAGAATAATTAAACTTGTTACAGTAGCTAATGTGAAAACTTACAAAAAAGTAATGATTAGGATGGTCTAGATTATAGTGGTGGGGAACCTTCTAGCTTTAGATGTAGTGTTTTGACTAAGTTCAAGTTTTATTGAGCAAATTATTTTAATAAAGGGATTTGTTCAGTGCAGTTTGAACTCTGTCAAAGGGCTACACTTGAGGACCTTGAGGGTCACACATGGCCTCGAGGTCACAGGTTCCCCACCCCTGGTTAAGCATGGATGGATAGATCTCCATGGTATTTTGTCTATGGTATTTTGCAAATGAATACTGTTAACTTGTTTATTTTATCTTTGAGAATATTATGATTTTGGAAGTACTTTATCCTATGTGTGGTACTGAACCAAAAGTCTTGAGTGAAGGTTAACCTATTTGCAACTATATCATGCTTTAGGAAATTGGTCTCAGAAATTTTGATTGCATGCTCCTATCAGCAAAAGAAGAATTGAACACACACATATACAGTTATATGCATATTTACCCAGAAATTATGTATCTGTATTACTGTACTAATATGGATTATTAAAAATAGAGATTTACAAAGATAAGATAAAATGAAATCATATTTTATTAACAGTACAAAGACATTTTCCTTTTGCAAAAATATTATTAGTAATAATAATGTTTTTAATGACAGTAATATTCTCCAACAGCTTTGAAAATCTTGGTTTAAAACTTTGTAATATAGTGATTCAATGTTCTAAGTTTCTTTCTGGCTCTAAATTCAGTTTATTTCTACTCTTTTTTTTTTTTTGGAGGGCAAATGGGGTTAAGTAACTTGCCCAAGGTCACACGGCTAGGTTTTTGTTTGTGTGTGTTAAGTGTCTGAGGCTGGATCCAAACTCAGGTCCTTCTGACTCCAGGGATGACACTCTACTCACTGCGCCACCTACCTGCCCCATTTCTACTCTTAACATAGGTGATTTGCAAAGATTAAACCATAACTTACCACTTTTACTTGCTATTATGAATAATAGCAAAGTTATAACATTAGCCTGATTGAATGTGTTGCTTTGCTCATAAAGGACATTACAGTAAAGTTGCTGCTTGATTGCTTGTAAGAAGACGCTTGGGGTGACTAATTAATTTCAAACTAGCTGTAATTAGTACCCAAAAGTCAAATAAAAAGAAGTATGCATTATCCTTTCTGTTTTAATTTGCTGCTGGGAACTATATGTGTTGTGTGTGTGTGTGTGTGGGTGTGTGTGTGTGTGTGTGTGTGTGTGTGTGTATCTGTCTGTATCTATGTCTGTGTATTTGTGGTCTTAGGGCAGTTTAAATAATTTTGAAATTGCTAAGCAAACCAATTAGTTGGCTTAAGAACCAGAAACAGAAAATCAAATTTCTGTTTTGCTTGAAAACATAGATGTCTTAATAGGAATGAGAACATAGAAACATTCATAGAACTGATAGTTGGAAGGTACCTTATGAGCCATCTCTCACCTAAAAGGAATTCCCACAATAACATGGAAGACTGTTGATAAAATCCTTCCCATTCACATGCACTGCACTGTTTGAGTGACTCACACAACAACGGCAATATTTGCAAGGTCCAGAGAGTTTGTCTCTTTCCTCCTCACTATCACAGGTCCTTAAGCGACAGAAACTTAGCCCATTTTATATTTCAGGGATTAAAGGGATTCTCAGTATCTTTTGGAGGGCATCACTCAGGTGGGTTCTACCTTGGGTGAATCAGTCTAGAAGAAGAAAAGTACAAAGTTTATCTATATGATAAGAAAGGAGAAAGGGTGGTGGTGGGTAGAGCCATTTCAATTCTTATGGATCAAGTGGATCTGTAGACTGAAGCACAACTCTGACCTATCAGCAAGACTGAATCTGATTTTATTTGAATCTGTTTCTGACAAGAACCGACAGTGTGATTCTGGGAAAGTCATTTCAAAAACTTCTGAGTTTCATTTTCCTGTTCTGTAAAATGGGACCAATAATAGAACTGATCTCACAAAATTGTGAGGATCAAATGAGAGGATTTACTTTAAGCCTTTTGCAGACCTTAAAGGGCTACATAAATGTTAGCTATCTTGGTTCTGTCCAGTGCTGGCAAATTATGTTTTCATGAAAGTTAAATGAGTACCTAGTGATTCAGTGAAATGGAGCCAGAATTCACTGCAAACACTACTTCGTAGATTTTTATTGATGTGCATTTACAATTACTTTTGTAAACATTCACTGCCTTTTGTTTAAGAAATGGATAAGTAAGTTAAAACCCAACTAAATATTTATTGCTGCTAAATCTTATTCATGTCTGGATATCTGTGCCTGCGCAATCAGGAGCGGTCTTTTCCTGACAGCAGACAAAATGGCGGAAGTGGAGCAGAAGAAGAAATGAACCTTCCGGAAGTTCACCTACCGTGGTGTGGACCTGGATTAGCTGCTGGACATGTCCTATGAACAGCTCATGCATCTGTACAGCGCCCGACAGCGATGGAGACTCAATAGGGGGCTGAGGCGCAAACAGCATTCCCTCCTGAAGCGCTGAAGGCCAAGAAGGAGCCCCCCCCCACCCCCCCCATGAGAAGCCTGAGGTAGTGAAGACACACCTTCGGGACATGATCATCCTGCCTGAGATGGTGGGCAGTATGGTGGGCGTCTACAACGGCAAAACCTTCAATCAGGTAGAAATCAAGCCTGAGATGATTGGCCACTACCTGGGCGAATTCTCTATCACCTACAAGCCTGTAAAACATGGCCGACTGGGTATTGGAGCCACCCACTCCTCTCGTTTCATCCCTCTCAAGTAACCCGGATCCTAACAATAAAAACAAGAAGATTCTTTAAAAAAATTCTTTAAAAAAAGATTCTTAAAAAAAAAATCTTATTCATGTCTTAGCAACCACACCAGATCTGTACTTTCAGGCTCTGAAGAATAAGATCAGAGATTTAGAAATTTAAGGGACCTCAGAAGTCATGTAGTCCAAACCTTTCATTTGAGAAGTAGGGAAAATGAGGCCCAGAGAAGTTAGGTGACTGATCATGGTCATACTAGTAGTAATAAGCAGATTTTTTAATTGAACGAAGGACCTCTGACAGCAAATATGTACTCATTCCTCTTTTCTCCAGGATGCTAATCCTGATTTGGCTGCTTTTACCAGTGGCTAGGTGACTCAGGCTAGAGTTCTGGGCCAGGAGTCAGAAAGACCTGAGTTCAAATCTATCCTTATATACTTACTGGCTTATGACCCTGGGCAAGTCACTTAACCTCTGTTCACCTTGATTGGAGATGTAAGTAGCAGACCAATCCAATATCTTTGTCAAGAAAACCTATGGACGTACGGTATGGTCGACAGGGTCATGAAAAGTCAGACAAGACTGAAAAACAAGCTGATTTTGGACAAGTCACTTAATCTTTTTTTCTTTTTCTTTTTTTTTTTTTTTGCTTTTTGGAGGGCAATTGGGGTTAAGTAACTTGCCCAAGGTCACACGGGTAGGTTTTTTTTTTGTTTGTGTGTGCATTAAGTGTCTGAGGCCGGATCTGAACTCAGGTCCTTCTGACTCCAGGGCCGAGGCTCTACTCACTTCACCACCTAGCTGCCCCCACTTAATCTTCTTAAACAGCATTTCCTTCATCTAAAGGTATAAGACTTTAAGGTTTCATGAAGACCAAATCCTTGATCAGTTCAATCTTTTTTTTTTCCCCCAGAGAGATAGGCAAGGCAATTGGCAGTTAAGTGATTTGCCTAAGGTCACACAGCTAGTAAGTGTCAAGTGTCTGAGGTCATATTTGAATTCAGGTCCTACTGACTCCAGGGCTAGTGCTCTATCCACTGTGCAACCTAGCCACCCCAGGTCAATTCTATCCTAATATCATTCCTTTCATTCCTACTTTCCCTTTTCAGTCCTTTATTCAACCAGTCATTTAGTAAGAATTTACTACATGATAGTTATGTGCCAGACAGCAGAAAATTCTCTCAGCTTTGCTGGGATACACATATGTTTTAATAAGAATGGGTACATCATTGTGTAGCATATAGGGATGAGGAAAGATATTTTTGTTTCTTTTTTCTAATTAATTAATTTTTAGTTTTCAACATTCATTTCCACAAGATTTTGAGTTACAATTTTTCTCCCCATCTTTTCTCTACCCCCACCCCAAAATAGCAAGCCTACTAAATACCCCTTTCCCCAATCTGTTCTCTCTTATATCCTAGCCCATCACATCCTAATTTTCTAGTAGGGCAAGATGGGTTTCTATACCCCAGTACCTGTATATCTTATTTCCCAGTTGCATATAAACACATTTTTAAACATTAAAAAAAAAAAAAAAACTTTGAGTTCCAGATTTTTTCCCTTCTTCCCTCCTCACCCACCCCCACTGGGAAGATAAGCAATTCAATATAGGGTGTACATGTGTAGTTACCCAAATAATTTTCATAGTAGTTATATTGTGAAAGACTAACTATATTTCCCTCTATCCTGTCCTGTCCCCCACTTATTCTATTTTCTCCTTTGACCCCATCCCTTTAAAAAAATGTTTGCATCTAATTATCCTCTCCCCCAATCTGCTCTCCCTTCTATCATCCCCCTCTTATTCCCTACCCACCTATTTTCCTGTAGGGTAATATATGCAATTGAGTGTGTACGTTGTTCCCTCCTTAAACCAAATTCGGTGAGAATCAGATTGTCTCATTCTCTTTCACCTTTCTGCTCTTCCCCTCCACTGTAACAGTATTCTCTCACCTCTTTTATATAAGATAATTTACCCTAATCTATTGCTCCCTTTCTCCTCCCAATAAATCCCTCTCTCACCTCTTAATTTTATTTTTTAGATATCATCCCCTCATATTCGACTCACCCTGTGCCCTCTGTCTATGTATACATGAACATACATATGCCCATACTTACATACATATTTATATACACATACACCCTGCTATACATACATATATATGCATGTATACATATATACATATATAATATACATATATATTCCCTTCAACTATCCTCATACTGAGAAAAGTCTTATGAGTTACAGCTATCATTTTTCCATGTGGGAATGTAAATAGTTCAACTGTAATAAGTATCTTATGATTTCTTTTTCCTGTTTAGCTTCTCATGCTTCTCTTGTTTCTTGTATTTATTTGAAAGTCAAATTTTCTATTCAGCACTGTTTTTTTTCATCAAGAATTCTTGAAAACCTCTATTTCATTGAATGACCATATTTTCCCCTGTATCATTATACTCAGTTTTGCTGGGTAGGTGATTCTTGTTTTCAGTCCTAGCTCCTTTGACCTTTGGAATATCATATTCCAAGCCCTTAAGTCCCTTAATATACAAGCTGCTAGATCTTGTTTTACACTGATTGTGTTTCCACAATTCTCAAATTGTTTCTTCCTGATTGCTTGCAGTATTTTCTCCTTGACCTGGGAACTCTGGAATTTGGCTATAATATTCCTAAGAGTTTTATTTTTAGGATGTTTTTCATGAGGTAGTTGGTGAATTATTTCAATTTCTATTTTTCTCTCTGGTTCTAGAATATCAGGGCAATTTTGCTTGATAATTCCTTGCAAGATGATGTCTAGGCTCTTTTTTGGATCATGGCTTTCACGTACTCCAATAATTTTTAAATTGTCTCTCTTGGATCTATTTTCCAGGTCAGTGGTTTTTCCAATAAGATATTTTACATTGCCTTCTATTTTTTCGGATCTGTTCTACAGTATCTTGATTTCTTATAAAGTCATTAGCTTCCAGTTGCTCCAATCTAATTTTGATGAGTTATTCTCTTCTGTTTTTGATGTTCCTTTCCCATCTGGCAAACTGAGCTTTTTAAGGCATTCTTCTCCTCATTTTTGGGTGTCTTGCCATTTGAATTAATCTATTAATTAATTAATTTTAATATATATTTTTATTATTTATTTTCTTCATTGTATTTTTGGGTTTCCTTTAGCAGGTTGTTGACTCATTTTTCATGATTTTCTTGCATCATTCTCATTTCTCTTCCCAATTTTTCCTCCACTTTTTACTTGATTTTCAAAATCCTTCTTGATCTCCTCCATGGCCTGTAAGCAGTTCATATTTTTCTTGGAGGCTTTTGATGCGGGAGTTCTGACTTCATTGTCTTTCTCCCACTCCATGCCTTGATCCTTTTTGTCCCCAAAAAAGGATTCTATGGTCTGTTTCTCCTTCCATTGCTTGCTCAGATTGCCAGCCAATTACTTGACTTTTGAGCTCTTTGCCATGGTAGAATTCTGCTTCCAGAATGAATAGAGCTATGTCCCAAGTTGCTGGAATTTTTGTAGGTGCCAGAGCTATTAAGCGGGTGCCTGCCCTACAGCAAGCTCTGGCTCATTGGTCACACATCCTAGGACTACCACCCATGACTGCAATCCAGATCCAAGTAGGTTAAAGCAATAGCAATTACTCTCTGAATGGTCACTTGGTCCCCTATGATCTGCAGGCCAGGAACACTGGAAGCAGCCAAGTGGTAGCAGTTGCCCAGCCTCCATGCCTCTGGCTGCTTCTTGCCTTGGGGCCAGAGGCTGGACCAAGCTCTTCAGTTTCCACCCCACCCCCACCCCGTTCCAACAGAGTTCCACACTGACCTTTTGCTTTGTCTTTGACTTTTATGGGTTGAAAAGTCTGGAAACTACCACAGCTGCTGATGATTCACTCTCCTGAAGTTTGCTCTGGCCACTGCTGGTTGGGGCTGCCCTGGGGCTAGAATCACATGGCTCACACCGAACTGGGCTGGGTTCCCAGCTTGTTGTGATAGACCATTCCTGTTGGCCTACTGGGCTTCCTTCAGCAAATTTTTTTCTCTCTTTGTGGGTTCTGTAGCTCTAAAGTTTGTTTAGAGTCATTTATTACATATATTGGAAGTGATTGGAGTGGGAGCCCACAACAAATTTGTGCTTCTATTCCACCATCTTGGCTCGACCCAGGAAAGAGATTTTTCAGGCAAAAGGATGTCAAATCTCAGTTGTCAGAAGGTAGGTGTCAGGTCTTAGGAACAATGATCTTCCAGTCATATGGTTAGAATGCTAGGCCTGGAGTCAGCAAGAATTGAGCTCAAATTTGCCCTCAGACATTTACTGCTTGTATTATCCTAAGCAAGTTATTTAACTTCTATCTGTCTCAATTTCCTCATCTGTAAAATGAGGATATTAATGTCATCTACTTCTCAGGGTTCTTATGAGCATAAAATGAATAATAAAATAATGTAAATTAAATAATATGAATTAATTTAAATGATATTAATTAATTTATAAAGTGCCTTGCAAGTCTTGAAGCTCCATTAAAGACAAGATTTTAATATTTTTTTGTTATTGTTGCTGTTTTTGCTGTTGTTATCTTAGGAGATATCACTTTAAGACACGGGATACCCAGGGATATGCAAAGTTCTCATTGCTTCTTCTAGCAGATGGGTTGAGTTCATGGATTGGTTCTTATTTCCATGCCACAGTAAATCAATGACAGAATAGCCATGGGTTCCTTAGTAAGAATGCAGGGTCTTCTTCCTTTGCTGACTTTCCACCTCAGGTATTAATCTGTTGTTGAAACAGCCCAGTGAGGTCCAAATTATAACAGGCATGAGACATGCAAATTTTCTTCTATGGAGTATTCCATAAAGGAAGTGTTATTAGCAGGTATGTTTATTGTAGAGGCAACTTGGTAAAAGGGAGTCCATAAGTGCCAGGTCTACAGTCAGGAGGACTCAACCTCCTCATTTCAAATCTGGTCTCTGACACTCATAACTGTGTGATTTGGGGCATTATTTGCTTCCATTTCCTCATCTGTAAAATAAACTGGAGAAGAAATGACAAGCTACCCCAGTATCTTTGTCAAAACCCCTCACAAACAAACAAAACTAAATGGGCTCACAAAGAATTGGACACGGATAACAAAAGCAAAAGGTACCAAGTGCCAACTATACCAAAAGGTATCAAGGTACCAACTATGCTAAGTACTGGGGATATAAAAGGAAAATAGTTTCTTCCACCTAAAAGCTTTCATTTGGAGAGTCAACAACTTTGTGCCTACATACATACGCATAATATAAAATACATGTATATGGTGGGCGGAGCCAAGATGGCAGAGTAGAAACAGCATTTCCAATGTGCTCTGCCCCACACAAATTTCAAACAATGTGAAAGGGAGCTCCGAACAACTTCTGGAGCCACAGCACCCACAGAACGGCACAGAAAAGCTAACCTCCTGCTGAGGACAGCCCAGCAGCCCTGCAGGGAGCGGCCAGCGCAGCGCTCTGAGATCAGGCAGCACAGCGCACTGGGAACGGACAGCGCAGCCCGCAGAGCTGAGCCCAGGTCCATGGTTTTAGCCCCAGGGCGGCCAGGCCTTCAGCCGGCTGGTGGAACCCCAGAACACCAGCAATTGTGGTGATTCCAGAATTATCAGCACAGATATGGCTAAGACAAAGTGAGAGGTTAGTGCCCTATGGACTTTGGGACCAGGATTTGGGGAACACGTGGCTTCCTCCCCTGGGGGCAAAGAGCTGCTGAAGAAACAGCTGCATGGAAGCCATTTTGCAGCATCAGCAGTGGCTCTAGCTCCTGGTCTACCAACTGTAAGAAGATCCGGCAATCAGTCTGGGGGTTAATCACTTTTGCTTTAAACTGCCTGGATCTGGATTGTGGTCTGGGGGGGAAGTTTGGGGTGGGTATCCAACTTGCCAGAGTGGGTGGAGGGTTTACAGAGGCCACCCAACTGGCAGAAGTTATGAAGACCCCACATTTGGGCGGAAGCTCCCCTGTCTGGTGGCAGAGTCCTACTGTGGCAACAAGCCCAAAAATCAAGTAATTAAGTGGCAACATGCCTAGGCAAATGAAACAAAATAAACAGAAAAGTTCAACATTGGACTCCTATTTTAGGGGCAAAGAGGCTCAAAGCATGGAGGAGGACTGTGAGGTCAGAACTCCTGCACCAAAAGCCCCAAATGAAAATACAAGCTGGCTACAGGCCATAGAGGACCTTAAGAAGCAGATAAGAGAAGTGGGGGAAAATTTGGGAAGAGAAATGAAAAAGATGCAAGAAAAGTATGAAATGACAGTCAACACCCTGAATGAGGAAAATAACAACTTAAAAAACAGACTAACTCAAATGGCAAAAGAGGCTCAGAAAGGCAATGAGGAGAAGAATGCCTTAAAAAGCCAAATTTGCCAGATGGAAAAAGAATCTCAAAAGCTCACTGAGGAGATTCATTCCTTCAGTTAGACTGGAGCAAATGGAAGCTAGTGACTTTATGCAAAATCAAGATACTATTAAACAGATCCAAACAAATGAAAGAATAGAAGGCAATGTGAAATATCTCATGGGAAAAACCACTGACCTGGAAAATAGATCCAGGAGAGATAATTTAAAAATTATTGGACTACCTGAAAGCCATGATCAAAGAAAGAACATAGAAATCATCCTTAAAGAAATTCTTAAGGAAAATTGCCCTGATGTTTTAGACCCAGTGGGGGAAATAGAGGTTGAAAGAATCTACTGATGACCTCCTGAAAAAGATCCCCAAAAGAAAACTCCTAGGAATATTATAGCCAAGCTCCAGAACTCCCATATCAAGGAGAAAATACTACAAGCAGCCAGGAAGAAACAAGTTCAATATTGTGGAAGCACAATCAGAACAGCCCAGGACCTGGCAGCTTCTACACTGAGGGATCGGAGAGCATGGAATATGATATTCCAGAGGGCAAAAAAGCTGGGAATGAAGCCAAGGGTCACCTACTCAGCAAAACTGAGTATCTTCTTTCAGGGGAAAATATGGTCATTCAGTGGAATAGAGGACTTTCAAGCATTCTTGATGAAAAAACCAGAGTTGAAGAGAAAATTTGACATTCAGATGCAAGAAGCAAGCGATGCTTGAGAAGGTAATCAAGGAAAAGAAATCAAAAGGAACTCATCAAAGTTGGACTATTTACAGCCCTACATGGAAAAACAATAACTGTGTTTGATGAAACCTTTCTTATTATGAAAATAATTGAAGAAGGGTACATGGCATATGTTCACAGGTATACATGGATAGAGGGCACAGATTGAATTTGATGGGAAGGGATGATTATTATTGTTTGTTTTTTTTTTGGAGGGCAATTGGGGTTGGGTGACTTGCCCAGGTTCACGTGGCTGGGTTTTTGTTTGTGTGTTGGGTGTCTGGGGCCAGATCCGAGCTCGGGTCCTTCTGGCTCCGGGGCTGGCTCTCTGCTCACTGCGCCACCTAGCCGCCCCAAGGAAGGGATGATTCTTAAGGGGTGAAGTCAAGAGGTGAGAGAGGAAAGTGGCAAGAGGAGATGGAGAGAGACAGGGTAGGGCAAACTATCTCATGTAGAAGAGGCAAGGGGAAGTAGTTGCAGGGGTGGGGAAGAACAGGAAGGCAAAAAGGCAAAAGCATATTCTCATTGAAGTTGGCTCAAGGAGAGAATCACATACATACTAAATGGAATATCTTACCCTCACTCACTCTCCTGAGTAGGGGAAAGGGGGATGAGAGGGGGGATGATGGAGGGGAGGGCATTCTGGGGAGAGGGGAGGTTAGAAGTACCCACTATCAAAGAGGGACAGGATCAAAGTAGGGAATGGACCAGGTGGGAGGTGAGACAGGTGGGAGGGAAATATAAGCAGTCTTTTACAATATATCTACTATGGTAATGTTTTGCATAGATATACATGTACAACACATACTGAATTGCTTATCTTCTCAGAGGGAGTGGGTGACAAGGGAGAAGGGGAATGGATCTGAAAATCAAAGTTTTACAATTAAATGTTTCATAAGATGTCCAGGCAGTGGGGCTCAGAGATTCACCTTGCCCTAATGGCAAAGTCGAAGGGGGTATGGGAGAAGATATGGGAGAGAGCAGATTGGATGAGGGGATATCTAGTGGGACTTCTATTATGGGGTGGTGGGTAGGGAAAAAATGGGGGAAAAATGTAACTCATAATCTGGTGGAAATGAATGATGTAAACCAGTAGTTAATAAAGCATTTGTATAATTAAAAAATACATGTATATGCAGGTATGTGTGCATACATGTATGGAGCATATACATATGCAGCTAGGTGGTACAGTGGTTAGAGTGCTGGGTCTTGAGTCATGAAGACCTGAGTTCAAATCTGGCATTAGACACTTTCTGTGTGACCTGGAGTAAGTCATTTAACTTCTGTCTCACTTAGCTTCTTCCATTGTAAAATAGGGATAATAGTAACACCTATCTCCTAGAGCTGTTTTGGAGATCAAATGAGACAATATTTGTAAAGCACCTAGCATATAGGAGGCTTTATATATAATACAATGAATAATTTATATTATACATTATGTATAATCATGAATTATATATATGTTATGTTTATAAATTTAATTATAACTATAGTAGATTATAGAACATAAGAAATTACATATCATGTACTTGTGATCACATATTAATCTTATTATATAATAAAATAATATTTAAATATAAGTATGTGATAAATACTTAATATGTATATATAATAAAATAAAAATATTCAAATATGTACATAATGAAATAATTATATATAATAAAACAATAATATCAAATGTTTATATAATAAATAATTATATACTTTTATGTAATAATATAGTCATGATGTATTATAATATATTGTACATAAAATTTACTTTGTTAGGCTCTATGCTAAGTTTTTTATAAATATTATCTATGTAAATACTATTTATATATAAAATATTATCTATGTAAATACTATTTATATATAAAGTATTATATATTTTTGTGTATACAAAATGTATGTACATACACAGATCTACAATGTACATATACACATTCATGCATATGTGTGCATGTGCATATATGTATCCAAGTCAACCTTGGAAATGGTAGCATTTGTAACTCAGAAGATTAGAAAAGGATTCATGAAGAAATTAGTGCTTAAGCTGAGTCCTGAAGGAAGCAAGTTATTCCAAGAGGCAGAGGTGAGGAAGGAATATCCCAAGTAAGTTATTGACAGCAAGAAAAGACCAAAATATATGAGTATCATTATTTGTGATAGCAAAAGCTGGTACTAAATATATACCCAATGGTAGGACAATGACTGAAGATGCTATTGTGTATGAATGTATTGAAATTATAATGCACCAAACAGAATGACAGATATTAATAATTCAGGGAAACTTGCAGAGACCTTTAGGAAGTAATACAGAGCGAAGAAAAGAGTTCAAATGACTACAGCAATGTAAAAACAAATCAGTATTGGGAGAAAACAAAACTTATGTTAAATACAATAGAACATGTGGTATCATACTTCAGAATTAAAACCCACATCCCTGATTTCTACTAATACTTAATAAACTAAAAAATGAAGGGACATGCATGTGTCATAATCAACTTATTAGGTGGTTTTACATCATTGTTTCAGGGGGAACATACTTTGTACACATAGACATTACAGATTTTTTTGGGGGGGATGTATTATTTCAAACAAAATATATCAATAAAGTATTTTAAATTTATTTTTATTTTATTTTATTCTTATGTTTTTTAAACAAATGCTTTATTAACTTCTGTTTTACATCATTCATTTCCACCAGATTTTGAGTTACAATCATTTCCCCCCCATTATTCCCCTACCCAACCTTCCAGAATAGTAATCCCACAAGATATCGCTTCCTCCAATCTGCTCTCTCCCATACCTTCTCCCATAACCCCATCGACTTTTCCATTAGAGGAAGGTGAGTCTTTGCATCCCAATGCCTGCACATCTTATCTCTATTACAAACAAAAGAGTATTAATAATAGTATTTATATATATTTGAAACATTTAGTGTTACGACCTCAAATTTCAGATCCATTTCCTTCCTCCCTTGTCACCCATTCCCTCTGGGGAGATAAGTAATTCAGTATATGTTGTATATGTCTAGCTATGCAAAACATTATCATAGTAGATATATTGTACAAGGCTGCTTATAATTCCCTCCCACTCATCCCACCCCCCACCTGGTCCATTCCCTACATGATCCTGTCCCTCTTCTATAGTGGGTTCTTCCAACCTCCCCTCACCCCAAGGATGCCCTCCCATCCATCATCCCTCCTCCCATCCCCCTTCCCCCTATCCTGCTGCAGGTTGAGATATCCCATTTAGTATGTATGTCATTTTCTCCCTGAACCAAATTCAATGTGAATGTGGTTTTGCCTTTTTAGCCTTCCTTCTTCTCCCCCTCTTTTGCAACCACTTCCCCTTGCTTCTTCTGCATGGGATAGTTTACACTACCCTGTCTCTCCCCATCTCCTCTTGCCACTTTCCTCTCTCACCTCATAATTTCATCCCTTGAGTGTTCTCCCTTCCCAACAAATTCAAGCTATGCCCTCTATCCATATATAACTGTAACCATATACACACACATTCACATATGTATTCATATGACCACACCCCCTTCTTCCATTATTTTCATAGTGAGAAAGATATCATCAGTCACAGATATTGCTTTTCCATATAGGAATGTAAATAGTTCAACCTTGATAAGTTCCTTTTGATTTCTTTTCCCTGATTACCTTCTCAGGCATCTCTTCCTTCTTGTGTCTGGCTGTCAAATTTTCTATTCAATTCTGGTTTTTTCCTCAAGAATGCTTGAAAGTCCTCTATTCCACTGAATGACCATATTTTCCCCTGAAACAAAATACTCAGTTTTGCTGGGTAGGTGACCCGTGGGTTCATTCCCAGTTCTTTTGCCCTCTGGAATATCATATTCCATGCCCTTCGATCCCTCAGTGTAGAAACCGCCAGGTCCTGGGCTATTCTGATTGTGTTTCCACAATATTGAAATTGTTTCTTCCTGGCTGCTTGGAGTATTTTCTCCTTGATCTGGGGATTCTGGAACCTGGCTATAATATTCCTGGGAGTTTTCTTTTTGGGATCTTTTCCAGGAGGTGATCTGTGGATTCTTTCAACCTCTATTTTGCTCTCCGGATCTAAAACATCTGAGCAGTTTTCCTTGAGAATTTCTTGAAGGGTGATTTCTAGGTTCTTTCCTTGATCATGGCTTTCAGGTAGTCCAATAATTTTTAAATTGTCTCTCCTGGATCTATTTTCCAGGTCAGTGGTTTTTCCCATGAGATATTTCACATTGCCTTCTAATCTTTCGTTTGTTTGGATCTGCTTAACAGCATCTTGATTTCTCATAAAGTCATTAGCTTCCATTTGCTCCAGTCTAACTCTGAAGGAATGAATCTCCTCAGTGAACTTTTGAGATTCTTTTTCCATCTGGCAAATTCGACTTTTTAAGGCATTCTTCTCCTCATTGCCCTTTTGGGCCTCCTTTGCCATTTGAGTTAGTCTATTTTTTAAGGTGTTGTTTTCCTCAGTCAGGCTGTTGACCCTCATTTCATACTTTTCCTGCATCCTTCTCATTTCTCTTTCCAATTTTTCCTCCACTTCTCTTATTTGATTTTTAAAGTCCTTCTTAAGGTCCTCTATGGCCTGCAACCGCTCATGTTTTCCCCTGGGGCTTTTGGAGCAGGACTTCTGACCTCACAGTCCTTTTCCCACTCTATGCCCCCAAAATAGGAGTCTAGGGTTGCATTTTTCTGTTTCCTTTGCCTTGGCATGTTGCCACTTAATTGCTTGACTTTTGGGCTTGTTGCCACACTATGGCTTTAAGGCCAGATAGAGGAATTTTCGTCCCGAACGTGTGGGGGGCAACTTCCGTTTCTGGCAAGCTGTAAACCCACCCACAACTTCCACCCTAGATCACAATCCAGATCCAGGGAGGTTAAAGCAAGAGCGATTACCCCCCAAGACTGATAGCTGGATCTCCCCACGATTTGTAGGCTGGGAGCCAGACCTGCCTCTGAAAACTACAAAATGGCGTTTCTCCTCAGCGGCTTCTAGCCCCCAGAGGAGGGAGCTGACGCATTCCCCAAATACAGGTCCCAAAGTCCATAGGACACTAACCTCTTACTTTGTCCTAGGCATGTCTATGTTGATAATTCTGGAGTTGCCACAGCTCCTGGTGTTCTGGGGTTCCTCCAGCTGGCTGCTGGCCCTGCCGCCCTGGGGCTAAAACCTTGGCTCATGCGGACCTGGGCTCGGCTCGGCTGGGCTCCTGCGCTCTGCGCTCTGCGCGTTGCCGGCTCCCGGACCACTGCGCTGGTCCTTCCTGCAGGGCTGCTGGGCTGTCCTCAGCGGGAGGTCAGCTTCTCTGTGTCGTTCTGTGGGTACTGGGGCTCCAGAAGTTGTTCAGAGTCCTTTTTTACATAGTTTGTGGGGAATCTGGGGGCAGAGAGGCTTGGAAGAGCTGTTTCTACTCCTCCATCTTGGCTCCGCCCCCGTCCAATAATTTTTAAATTTTCTCTCCTGGATCTATTTTCCAGGTCAGTGGTTTTTCCCATGAGATATTTCACATTGCCTTCTAATCTTTCATTTCTTTGGATCTGCTTAACAGCATCTTGATTTCTCATAAAGTCATTAGCTTCCATTTGCTCCAGTCTAACTCTGAAGGAATGAATCTCCTCAGTGAACTTTTGAGATTCTTTTTCCATCTGGCAAATTCGACTTTTTAAGGCATTCTTCTCCTCATTGCCCTTTTGGGCCTCCTTTGTCATTTGAGTTAGTCTATTTTTTAAGGTGTTGTTTTCCTCAGTCAGGCTGTTGACCCTCATTTCATACTTTTCCTGCATCCTTCTCATTTCTCTTTCCAATTTTTCCTCCACTTCTCTTATTTGATTTTTAAAGTCCTTCTTAAGGTCCTCTATGGCCTGCAACCCGCTCATGTTTTTCCCTGGGGCTTTTGGAGCAGGACTTCTGACCTCACAGTCCTTTTCCCGCTCTATGCCCCCAAAATAGGAGTCTAGGGTTGCATTTTTCTGTTTCCTTTGCCTTGGCATGTTGCCGCTTAATTACTTGAATTTTGGGCTTGTTACCACACTATGGCTTTAGGGCCAGATAGAGGAATTTTCGTCCCGAATGTGTGGGGGGCAACTTCCGTTTCTGGCAAGCTGTAAACCCACCCACAACTTCCACCCTAGGTCACAATCCAGATCCAGGGAGGTTAAAGCAAGAGTGATTACCCCCCAAGACTGATCGCTGGATCTCCCTACAAATTTGCAGGCTGGGAGTGGGAGCTGCCTCTGAAAACTACAAAATGGAGTGTCTCCTCAGTGGCTTCTAGCCCCCAGGGGAGGGAGCTGACGCATTCCCTAATACCAGTCCCAAAGTCCATAGGACACTAACCTCTTACTTTGTCCCAGGCAAGTCTATGTTGATAATTCTGGAGTCGCCACAGCTCCTGGTATTCTGGGGTTCCTCCAGCTGGCTGCTGGCCCTGCCACCCTGGGGCTAAAACCTCGGCTCATGAGGACCTGGGCTTGGCTCGGCTCCTGCGCTCTGTGCACTGCACGCTGCCAGGTCCCAGACCACTGCGCTGGTCCTTCCTGCAGGGCTGCTGAGCTGTCCTCAGCGGGAGTTTAGCTTCTCTGTGTCGTTCTGTGGGTGCTGGGGCTCCAGAAGTTGTTCAGAGTCCCCTTTTACATCGTTTGGGGGGAATGTGGGGGCAGTGTGGCTTGGATGAGCTGTTTCTACTCCGCCATCTTGGCTCCGCCCCCCAGGAAGCTCAAGTATTTTAAATTTAGAAATAGAAATTGAGACAGAGAGGACATGAGAGTATCTTAAATTATTTAAAGTATTTTCACTTGAAAGAAGTATAAAATTTGCATCATTTGACTCTAGGGTCAGAAATCAAAGAAGTATATAGAAATTGAGAAGAAATAGATTTAGATTTGATGTCAAGAAGACCTAACAATAAGAGATTTCTCAAACTGGAAAGCATTCTCTTTGGAGAGAGTGGATTCCCTCTCTACTACAGGTTGTTAATCAAAGATTAGATAATCCTTTGTCATAGACGTCAGGTTGAGTCTACGGGACATTTTATTATAGATATATGAGTGGTTATTTTTAAAAGTATATACCTCACAAACCCCCACTGTTGGGCTCATTATCAAGAATTAGCCAAGAGACTTAGTTTTGAGAAAAGAGATTTACTGAGATTATAAAGTAAAAACTGTAGATAAAATGTGTAGATGTAATGTAAAAAATATGTGCAGAAAAAACACATTTCCCTTACATACTTGGTATGCATTCTTTTTTTTTTTTGGTCTTTATTAATGTATTTGTTTACTTTTAGTTTACAAGATTCAATTCCACAATTCCTTGAGTTTCAAATTTTCTCTCCCTCCCACAGCTCCCCTCACTGTCCCCCACCCCCATGTCAGCATATAATCAAGTATAGGATCTGAAAATACTTTCACATTAGATATTAGTCAGGTTATAAACATGGATTGTATCAGATGGAATAGAAAATGGTAAAGCAGAAACAAAACCAAATAAAAAGAAAAAGATCAGGTAGTTTCCTTCAAACTGGATTCAAACTCAATTCTTTCTAGTTCTTTCTCGGGATGTAGACATCTCTCTCTATCATGAATCTTTTGGGATTGACATCTCACTGCTTACTGAGAAGAGTCCAGTCTATCAAATGTGGTCATCACACATATGTTGTGTCTGTAATTGTGTACAAATTTCTCCTGGTTCTACTCTTCTTACTTGGCATCAGTTCATATAAGCCTCTCCAGGTAAATATGAAGTCCATCTGCTCCTCGTTTCTTATAGCACAATAGTATTCCATTACATGCATATACCACAACTTGTTTAGCCATTCCCCAATTGATGGGCATCCCCTTAATTTCCAATTCTTTGCCACCACAAAAAGAGCTGCTATAAATATTTTTGTACATATGGGTCTTCCTCCCACTTCTCTGATCTCTTTGGGGTACAACCCTAGAAGTGATATTGCTGGGTAAAAGGGTATGAAATTATTTATAGCCCTTTGGGCATAATTCCAGATTGCTCTCCAGAATGGTTGGGTCAGTTCATAACTCCACCAGCAATGCATTAGTGTTCCAATTTGTCCACATCCTGTCCAGCATTTATAATTTTCCTGATTTGTCATCTTAGCCAATCTGACTGGTGAGATGTGGTACCTCAGAGTTCTTTTGATTTTCATTTCTCTAATCAATAGAGATTTAGAGCATTTCTTCATATGCTTATACATATTTTTTAATTTCTTCCTCTGAAAACTCCTGTTAATATCCTTTGACCATTTATCAATTGGGGAATGACTTTTATTCTTACAGATTTGACTCAATTCTATGTATATTTTAGAAATGAGTCCCTTATCAGAGACATAGGATATAAAAATTCTTTCCCAATTTCCCACCTCTTAATCTTGGTTACATTGGCTTTGTTTATACAGAAGCTTTTCAATTTAATCTAATCAAAATGATCCATTTTGCATTTTATAATGCTCTCTAATTCTTGTTTGGTCATAAAGTCTTTCTGTCTCCACAAATCTGACAGGAAAACTATTCCATCCTTTCTGAGATTGCTTACAGTATCATCCTTTATATCTAGATCATGCACCCATTTAGACTTGATTTTGGTATACGGTGTTAGATAATGGTCTCTGCCCTGTTTCTGCTATGCTATATTTCAGTTTTCCCATCAATTTTTGCCACATAATGCATTCTTATCCCCAAAACTGGGGTCTTGGGGTTTATCAAACAATAGATTACTATAGTCATTGACTGCTGAGCCTCGTGTGCCCAATCTATTCCATTGATCAACTATTCCATTTCTCAGATAATACAAAGTAGTTTCGATGACTGCTGCTTTATAATACAGATTAAAATCTGGTATAGCTAGTCCAATTTCCCTAACATTTCTTTTCATTAATTCATTTGATATTCTGGATCTTTTATTCTTCCAAATGAATTTTGTTATTATTTTTTTTCTAGCTCTATAAAGTAGTTTTTTGGTAAATTGATTGGTATGACACTAAATATAAAATTAAATTTAGGTAGAATTGTCATTTTTATTATATTGGCTTGAGCCAGCCACAAGCAAATGATATTTTTCCAATCAGATCTGACTTTATTTGTGTGAAAAGTGTTTTGTAGTTGTGATCATATAGGTCCCAGGGTTTGTTTTGGCAGATAGATTCCCAAATATTTTATAATGTCTACAGAAACTTTAATTGGGATTTTTCTTTCTATCTCTTGCTGTTTAATTTCATTAGAAATATACAGGAATGCCAAGGATTTATGTGGGTTTATTTTATATCCTGCAACTTTGCCAAATTTATATATTAAAAAAAGTAGTTTTTTACTTGATTCTCTAGGATTCTCTAAGTATATCACCATATCATCTGCAAAGAGTGATGGCTTGGTCTCTTCTTTGCCTAAATTGATTCCTTTGATTTCTTTTTCTTCTGTAATTGCTATTGCTAACATTTCTAGTTCCAGATTCCATAAGGTGGGTGATAGTGGACACCGTTGTTTCACCCCTGCTCTTATTGGAAAGGCTTCTAGATTATCCCCATTACATATAATACTTGCTAATGGTTTTAAATAGATGGTATGTATTATTTTAAGGAAGGCTCCATTTATTCCCATACTTTCTAGTATTTTTAATAGGGACGTATGTTGTACTTTGTTAAAAGCCTTTTCTGCATCTATTGAGATACTCATGTGGTTTCTGCTAATTTTATTGTTGGTATGTACAATTATACTGATGGTTTTCCTAATATTAATCCATCCTTGCACTCCTGGAATAAATCCTACCTGATCAAAGTGTATTATTCTTGTGATAAGTTCTGTAGTCTTTTAGCTAATATTTTATATAAAATTTTTGCATCTATATTCATGAGGGAAATTGTTCTATGATTTTAATTCTCTGTTTTATCTCTTCCTGATTTAGGTATCAGTACCACATTTGTGTCATGAAAAGAATTTGGTAAGACTCTTTCTTCACTAATTTTCCGAAATGGTTTCTAGAGTATTGGAATCAATTGTTCTTTAAATGTTTGATAGAATTCACTAGTGAATCCATCTGGCCCTGGAGATTTTTTTCCTAGGGAGTTCACTGATGGCTTGTTTGAGTTCTTTTTCTGAGATGGTGTTATTTAAGTAATTTATTTCCTTGTCAGTTAATCTGGGCAACTTGATATTTTGTAAATATTCATCCATCTCACTAAGATTGTCAAATTTATGTGCATGCAATTGGGAAAAATAATTCCTAATTATTGTTTTGATTTCCTTTTCATTGGAGGTATATTCACACTTTTCATTTTTGCTACTCATAATTTGGTTTTCTTCTTTCCTTTTTTTATCATATTTACTAAGGGTCTATCAATTTTATTGTTTTTTTTTTCATTAAACCAGCTCTTAGTTTTATTTAATAATTCAATAGTTTTCTTAATTTCAATTTTATTAATCTCTTCTTTGGTTTTCAATTTTTCTAATTTAATATTTAATTGGGGATTTTCAATTCGTTCTTTTTCTAGCTTTTCCAATTGCATACCCAATTATTTGACCTCTATTTTCTCTAATTTATTTGTGTATGCACTCAGTTTTATATCAACTTCCCCTAAGAAATGTCTTTGCTGCATCCCACAAATTTTAGTATGTTGTCTCATTACTGTCATTCTCTTGAATGAAATTACTGATTGTTTCTATAATTTCTTATTTGACCCATTCATTTTTGTGGATTAAATTGTTTAATTTCCAATTAGTCTTTAGTCTGTCTTTCCATGGCATTTTATTGCATATGATTTTTATTGCATCACAACCTTAGAAGGATGCATGTAATATTTCTGTCTTTCTGTACGGAATAGTGAGGTTTTTATGCCCTACTACATGGTTGATTTTTGAGTAGTGCCATGCACTGCTGAGAAGAAAATATATTCCTTTTTATCCCCATTAAGTTTTCTCCAGAGATCTATCATATCTAGCCTTTCTAAAATTCTATGAGCCTCCTTAACTTCTTTCTTGTTTACTTTGAGGATAGATTTATCAAGTTCAGAGAGGGGGAGATTAAGTTGCCCCAATAATATAGCTTTGCTATCTATTTCTTCCTCTAATTCCCTTAATATCTCTAAGAATTTGGACACTATTCCACTTGGTGCATATATGTTAAATAATGATATTGCTTAATTCTCCATGGTGCCTTTTAATAGGATATAGTTTCCTTCCTTATCTCTTTTAATTAGATCTAAGCATATTATATTCTATTCCAGCCTTTTATCTTTATCCTGTGTGTATCCCTTTGTTTCAAATGTGTTTCTTGTAGACAACATATTGTAGGATTATGTTTTTTAATCCTTTCTGCTGTCTGCCTCTGTTTTATGGGAGAGTTCATTCCATTCATATTCACAGTAATGATGACTATCTGTCTCTTTCCCTCCATCCTATTCCCTATCCTGCTTATGTTTTTGTTTCTTCCTTCTCCCTTCCCCTCCTTAAGGGTTTTCCTTTTGACCACCATTTCCCTCACTGTTCCCTCCCAGTGACCATCCCCTTCTCTACCTACCCAATCTCCTTACTACTATTTTCCTCCCCACTATTTCACCCATTTTTATCCCCCCCTCCTACTTCCTATAGGTCACAATGGATTTTTATACTTATCAGAGTATATTATTCCTCCTTTGACCCCAAACCAGTGAGAGGAAATTTCATACAGTGCACCTCTCCCTTCCTCCTTTCCTTCTATTTAATGAGATTTCATGTCTTTTCATGTTTGAATCTTAAACTTAACTGATTATGTTGATCCCTCTTTGTACCAGAACCAGTGAGAATAATGTTCAAATGATGTTCCTCTCCCTCTTTCCTTCCCCTCTACTTTAGTGTGTTTTTATGCCTCTTTGTATGGTGTAATTTACCTTTTTCTGTCTCATCCTTTCATTTTATCAAATTAAAGTCCCTTTGACCCCTTTAAAAAGGTTTTTTTTAATCATCACATTAGTTCATTTATACCTACAACTTTATTTATGTATAAACCTTTTAAAGTTCATGATAATCATATAAATTTCAACATTGATAGTCAGCTTCTCATATAGGGATGTAAACATTTTGCTCTTATTGCATTCCAAGTTTTGTGCATGTGTGTCTGAGTGTCTGTGTGTGTGTGTGTGCATGTGTGTATGTGTGAGCGTATGTTTTCCTTGTTTACCTTTTTATGTCTTTCTTTACTTTATTTTATTTTTGAAGTCTGTGGTTTTTTTATTAAACAAATGCTTTATTAACTTCTGTTTTACATCATTCATTTCCACCAGATTTTGAGTTACAATTTTTCCCACATTTTTCCACTACCAACAATCCCAGAAGAGCAGTCCCAAAAGATATCGCTTCCTCCAATCTGCTGTCTCCCATATCTTCTCCCATACCCCTTTCAACTTTTCCATTAGGGCAAGGTGAATCTCTGTGCCCCAATGCCTGCACATCTTATCTCCCAATTACAAGCAAAAAAGTATTAATAATAGTATTTATACATATTTAAAACATTTAATTTTGAGACCTCGAGTTTCAGATTCATTCCCTTCCTCCCTTGTCACGCATTTCCTCTGAGAAGATAAGTAATTCAGTATATGTTTTCATTGTCTAGCTATGCAAAACATTACCATAGTAGATATATTGTACAAAGCTGCTTATAATTCCCTCACACCCATCCCATCCCCCACCTGATCCATTCCCTACTTGATCCTGTCCGTCTTCTATAGTGGGTACTTCCAACCTCCCCTCCCCCCAAGAATGCCCTCCCATCCATCATCCCTCCTCTCATCCCCCTTCCCCCTATTCTGCTGCATGTCATTATCTCCCTGAACCAAATTCAATGAGAATGTGGTTTTGACTTTTTGCCTTCCTATTCTTCCCCTCCCCTGCAGCCACTTCCCCTTGCTTCTTCTACATGAGATAGTTTACCCTATCCTGTCTTTCCCTGTCTCCTCTTGGCACTTTCCTCTCTCACCTCATAATTTCATCCCTTAAGGATCATCCCTTCCCAACAAATTCAACCTATGCCCTCTATCCATGTTTAACTGTAAACATATATACACACATTCACATATGTATTCAAATGACCATACACCCTTCTTCCATTATTTTCATACTGAGAGGAGTTTCATCAGTCACAGTTATTGTTTTTCCATGTAGGAATGTAAATAGGTCAACTTTGATAAGTTCCTTTTGATTTCTTTTCTCTGATTACCTTCTCAGGCATCTCTTGCTTCTTGTGTCTGGATGTCAAATTTTCTATTCAATTCTGGTTTTTCCTCAAGAATGCTTGAAAGTCCTCTATTCCACTGAATGACCATATTTTCCCCTGAAACAAAATACTCAGTTTTGCTGGGTAGGTGACCCTTGGGTTCAGTCCCATCTCTTTTGCCCCCTGGAATATCATATTCCATGCCCTTCAATCCCTCAGTGTAGAAGCTGCCAGGTCCTGGGCTATTCTGATTGTGTTCCCACAATATTGAAACTGTTTCTTTCTGGCTGCTTGGAGTATTTTCTCCTTGATCTGGGGATTCTGGAACCTGGCTATAATATTCCTGGAAGTTTTCTTTTTGGGATCTTTTTCAGGAGGTGATCTGTGGATTCTTTCAACCTCTATTTTGCCCTCTGGATCTAAAACATCAGGGCAATTTTCCTTGAGAATTTCTTGAAGGGTGATTTCTAGGTTCTTTCTTTGATCATGGCTTTCAGGTAGTCCAATAAGTTTTAAATTGTCTCTCCTGGATCGATTTTCCAGGTCAGTGGTTTTTCCCATGAGATATTTCACATTGCCTTCTATTCTTTCATTTGTTTGGATCTGCTTAACAGCATCTTGATTTCTCATAAAGTCATTAGCTTCCATTTGCTCCAGTCTAACTCTGAAGGAATGAATCTCCTCAGTGAACTTTTGAGATTCTTTTCCATCTGGCAAATTCAACTTTTTAAGGCATTCTTCTCCTCATTGCCCTTTTGGGCCTCCTTTGCCATTTGAGTTAGTCTATTTTTTAAGGTGTTGTTTTCCTCAGTCAGGCTGTTGATCCTCATTTCATACTTTTCCTGCATCCTTCTCATTTCTGTTCCCAATTTTTCCTCTACTTCTCTTATTGGATTTTTAAAGTCCTTCTTGAAGTCCTCTATGGCCTCTGACCCACTCATATTTTCCTTCGGGACTTTTGGAGCAGGATTTCTGACCTCACAGTCCTCCTCCTATTCTATACTTCGATCCTCTTTGCCCCCAAAATAGGAGTCTAATGTTGCATTTTTCTGTTTAATTTGTTTCCTTTGCCTTGGCATGTTGCCACTTAATTACTTGACTTTTGGGCTTGTTGCCACAGTAGGACTCTGCCACCAGACAGGGGAGCTTCCATCCTGAACGTGTGGAGGGACAACTTCCATTACTGCCAAGCTGGATATCCACCCCACGACCTCAACCCCAGAGCACAATCCAGATCCAGGGAGGTTAAAGCAAGAGTGATTACCCCCCAAGACTGATCGCTGGATCTCCCTACAGTTCGCAGACCAGGAGCTGGAGATGCCACTGAAAACTACAAAATGGCATGTCTCCTCAGCGGCTTCTAGCCCCCTGGGGAGGAAGCCGACTCCTTCCCCAAATACTGGTCCAAAAGTCCATAGTGCACTAACCTCTCACTTTGTCCTAGGCATGTCTGTGTTGATAATTCTGGAATTGCCACAGCTGCTGGTATTCTGTGGTCCCTCCAGCCAGCTTCTTGCCCAGCTTCCCTGGGGCTAAAACCGTGGCTCAGGAGGACCTGAGCTCGGCTCCCTGCTGTTTGCTGCGCTGCTGGCTTCCAGAGCACTGTACTGGTCCTTCCTGCAGGGCTGCTGGGCTGTCCTCAGAGGGAGGGTTAGATTCTCTGTGTTGTTCTGTGGGTGCTGGGGCTCCAGAAGTTGTTCAGAGTCCCCTTTTACATAGTTTGGAAGTAATCTAGGGGGAGAGTGCCTTGGACGTGCTGTTTCTACTCTGCCATCTTGGCTCCTCCCCTTTTTACATCTTTCTTGAGTCTTGTAATTGGAGATCAAATTTTCCATCAAGCTCTGGCTTTTCCATCAGGAAAATCTGGAAGTCCCTTATTTCATTAAATGACTACCTCCTTGCCTGAAAGAGTATGCTCAGTTTTGACGGGTAGTTAATCCTTGCTTGCAGTTCTAGCTCTTTTGCCCTATGAAATATCAAATTCCAATCCCTCCAGTATTTTAAGGGGGAACCTGCTAGGTCCTGTGTTATCCTGATTGCAGTTCTACAATATTTGAATTGTTTCTTTTTGGCTGCTTGCAGTAATTTCTCCTCAATCTTGTAATTCTGGAATTTGGCTACTATATTTCTTGGAGTTTTCAATTTGGGACCTCTTTCAGGAGGAGTCTGGTGAATTCTTTTTATAACTAATTTACCTTCTGATTCCAGGACTTCAGGAAAGTTTTCTTTGACAATCTCTTGGAGGATGTTGTCCAGGCTGCTTTTTTCATTATGGCTTTCTGGTAGACCAATCATTCTTAAGTTATCTCTCCTGGTTCTATTCTTTGGGTCAGTTGTTTTTCCAGTGAGATATTTTACACTTTCTTCCAAGTTTTCTATCTTCATGTTTTATTTGATTGACTCTTGGTGCATCATAGAGTCCTGAGCTTCAATTTGACTGATTCTAATTTTTAGTGGATTATTCTCTTTGGTTAGTTTTTGAAGGTCCTTTTTTAGGGAGGTATTTTCTCCAATTAGTTCACTAATTTTACTTTTTAAGGATTTGTTTTCTTCAGTGAGACTTTTTCCCAGTTTGGTTACTGTAGACTTAAATTTGTCTTCTACCTCCCTAATTTGGCCTTTAAAATCTTCTTGAGCTCCTTCAAGAATGCTTTTTGGGCTTGAGACCAGTTCATATTTCCTTCTGTGGTCTCAGGTTTGAGTATAGAGTCCATGTTGTCCTCTGTATTTGGTTGTTCTTGATTCCTATAATAAGCTCTAATTGATTTTCTTTCCTTCCCCTTCTCCTTCTACACTTCTTTCCTTCCCATTGTAATTTCCTATTTCCTAATTTCTCAGGCTGGGAGCTAAGGGCCTTTGGTGACTTTGTGTGCTGTAGCTTCTGTGTGTCTAGATTGATGCTAAGGCCAGGAGTCTCAATGTTCCCCTTGAGTTATGCTGAGCCTCACAGAGTAATCTGTGGAGGAGGGGTGGTCTGGCCACTTCAGATTTCTGCCTCTATGGCCCTGAGATACAGCTTAGGCAGGCTTGTGCTGGTCAGGAGAGGTCTGGCTTGTTGGGACCCCTCCCTCTCTTCTCTTCAGACTCCTTGCTACCTCAGTTACACACCTTCTCAATGACTCCCAAGCCCAAGGCTATTTTTACTATCTCAGGATTTCACTCTGGGTGGGACACTCATCTCTGGGTTTTCTAGGTCAGGGAGGGGGAATCAGAGCAGCCAGAGTTTACTTTGCAATCTTGGCCCCTGAAAAAAACAGGCAGGCAATTTCTAAACTTCCCGGCTGGGAGCTGATAACCCCAGGAGAAGCTGTGGTCTCTGTTGGGGGCCCTGAGCCCTCTCTTACCTGGCTCCAATGATTCCTCCCCTCCCATGTTGAGATGCTGGTGAGATAGCTGGGAATTGCCCTTGGGGTGGGTGAGTCCACTGGCTGGGGCTCCTTCTCCCTCTGCTATAGTCTGCTCTCTAGTCAGTGATGCTGCAGCCCCTATGTGCTCCGTGATCTCCCTGTGTGGACCCACACAGGCACCTTCCTGGGCTGGATTTCACCACACTCTGTCTCCCAGTGGATTCTGACACTCCAAAATATGCTCAGATTCACTTTCTAAAGTTCAGTTATGGGATTCATGGAGGAGCTTAGAAAAGTTACTGCTTCCATTCTGCCATCTTAGCTCCACCCCTCCTTGGTGTGCATTCTTTCACAAATATACATAGCATTAAATAGCAGAGTAAGCTCAAATTTCAGTACAAAGTTATCTATAATGGCATTGAGGAAAAAGTCAAAGATACATGTGTGGCAAAGGAAGCTCCTAACTCCATGTTAATGTAGGACTTTTAAGTTTTTTTCTTCTTTTTTTTTTATCAAGTCCTCATCCAGCTCTCCAATATGTACTTGTCTTAGCAACAATAAAAAGTATTATTTCCATTCTGAAATCTTATGGACAGACACACATATATACATACACACATATATACATACATATATACATATATATGTGTATATATATATGTATATACATATATATACATATATATACAGATATATATATACACACACACATATATATATATACACACACACACATACATACACCTATACACACATATACACACATATATATACATATACACCTATACACACATATATACACATACACATATATATATGTGCATATATATACATACATACAGATAAATAGGTAAATAGATAGATAGACATGTAAAATTTCTGGATCTTCCTTTAGTACTGAATTATATTTGGTCTGACACCTAGTAATAGAGCCCATCTTTTAGTCAAGCTCAGTCCACAGTGATTAGCCACAGCAATTGAGTGTTAGGAAGTTACTTTCTTATTTAAATATTTCTCATTGTAGAGGGAGAATAACTTTTTTTATCGGTTATAAGTTTATTTTTTGAAAGAGAAATCCTGTCTCATGGCAATAAATATATGAGGTAAATAGTCAGGAGCGCCCGGTGTGTACTCCTGTGACCTGCAACTCATAGAATGTCAGAGCAGAAAGAGGACTAGACTTTGAGTCAGGAAGCCAGATCCAAATCTTAATTTGACAGTTCATTCAGAGGATGTAAAGTGAGGAATGTATTTTTTATTATTTAAATACAGCTTTCATTTCCTTTTGCTATCTTTAACTACATTTTGACTAAAGAAATGATACTAGTGATATTATTTCAAAATCATTTCTGCCACAAGATAAGAGTACTTTAACATCCATGGAATAATAGCAAGCTAAGCTGGAAGAGATCTAATTGGTATTCTAGTCCCACATATTCTTGACCTGGAATCTCCTTTCTATAGCCTCCCCATTGGGTCTTTGTTTAGCTTAACTTTTATCTTCTTCACTATAGTCATCATTTTCTATCATGTTGTGTCTCATGGTACCATATTGGTGTTGAACACAATAACTCCTATTATTGATAGGCCTTTAAGATTTTCAAAGCTCATTCCTCACAACCACCCTGTGAGGTAGGTAGTATAAGTAGTATGAGTCCCATTTAACAGGTGAATCAAATAGAGATTAAATGACTTGCTGATGGTTACACAGCTAGTGAATATTTAGGGCAGGATTCCAAGCAAGGTCTCTTGCCTCTAGGTCCAGAAACTATTCCACGCAGTCTCTATAGAAAAGAAAAATGTCTCATGCATTTAACAGGATATTGGTAAAATATTCTAAGGCAACTGCTCTCATGCTGTTGTCTGGTGACATCTGGAAGTCCCTAAGACCATTTCAGGGGGTCTGTACAGACAAAAATATTTTTATCATGATAATATTTTAATTCCCAATAGGTTATCAATAGCTATAATCCATACAAACAAAAGCTCTTAGGACAGGGGTTCTCAATAAGTTTTAAACTTGTAAAGAGATTCTGAGACCAAAAAGCTAAAACAAATTTTTCTAAGGGGTCCTTCTAAAAGAGATTGAGGAGGAAGAATAAATACTCTATGTAGATAAACATATTTAAATGTGATCACTGAAATAAGAACAACCTTTTCTCCACTACAATGCTAGTAATTGACAATGTTAAAAACAGTACTTGTAGAAAAGTATTTCAAGAGGTTGATTTTAGCTTAATCACAAACAGACTTGAGTATAAGGGTCTTGCTACCTACACCTTTAGATACTGACTTATTCTGTTCCAAAATGTTGTCTATTGGGTTAGGGACTTTTGATGAAATTACCCAACAATTTCTGATCCCCGGTGCTACCTCAATAAAACTATTTCAAATTAATTGCTTTCTTGAACATGTAGACCAATATAGTCTTAATATTTAACATATGAAATAAATGTTAATGATGATTTTACTAGATTTCCCCCCCTCCCAGATGTTCCCATTTCAGCTTTAAATATAACACTCTCAAGAAGTACTCGGCAGCTGTATGTATTAAATTTTTTATAAGCAGTTTCTTTTCCAGATGCTGACTACTTTTAAAAGTTAAATATGATTAAAAAAGCTTTTTTTGTGGTCACTGAGTGCCCTTTAATAGGCAATATTAAAAAAAAATGGCTGTATTTTTAGCCACTGATCAGCTCTTATTGTTAAATATTTTCCCTTCATAAATATTTGCTTTTCTTTGTGCCATATAGGCCATAATTGCTTTTAAAAAACTCATTCAGAAATTTTAAAATAAGGGGAAAATTATTTCAAAAAGTGGCACTTTTTAAAAACCACAGATAGGGCTTAACAATAATGACTTAGAAAATACCACAATGAACAAACTTGTTTTAAGCATAGTCTTGGATTAAATAGATATTTCAAAATTCTATAGCTTTAGCTACTGAATAACTATAAAGAGGAGATAATACAAAATATATTTATAGTTAAAATGTTTTTTTTTTTTACCACAGACTCTGTTGCAGGCCATCTCTGATGTCACTAAAATTGCTTGAACTTACCAAAAATTTGTCTAAGGAGCTATAAAAAATCATTGGCTTTTGGAATTGTATGCCTATTTAAGGGATGCTAGAGGGAGGAATTATGAATTGTAGCATGTCTAGAGTCCTAGAGGAGAGAGGAACTGATACCACATTGTGTGATATATCTTAATTTACATTCTTAGGGCTGAATATAGTGAAATCTTTTCTTGGTCCACAATAGCAGGCTTAGGATGGCATCAGTAATGTGTTAAGCCAACAAAATCTGACAGGTTTAACTCATTCTCTGGTTGGCTATGAGAGGGAAAGGCCAGAAAGAAGGAAGGAAAAAAAAGGAAAAGAAAATATCTTCAAATCATTTCTTATCATTAGAATGAAAGTGAGAATAATAAATTAGGGCTTTAAGGAAACTTGGAATCTATGTTACTATTCAACTTTCTAAAATGATGAATCAACCTAAGCCACATTTTGCACTTTGAATTTCAATAATCATAGATATATACCTAAGCTATGTAAAGAAATGAGAATCACATGTGATTTTGAAAATTATACTTTGGACTAACTATAGACAGAAATATGGACTTATATATAGTCATAGGCTCATGCAGCTAGCCAGAACAATGGATTTTACCCTGGGCCTGGAGTCAGAAAGACCTGGGTTCCAATGCAGACGTAGACACTTACTAACTAAGTGACTAGTTATCTATAAGTCGCCTCAACCATAAAATGGGAATAGTAAAAGTACCTACCTTACCTGGTTGCTGTGAAGAATAAGATAATATATGTAAAGCACTTAGCATACAGCCTGGCATGTAGTAGATGTTATATAAATGCTAATTTCCTTCCTTGCCTGTATCTTTAGACATAGCTATAGATTTATATAGAACTAAAACTTGAAGAAAGAGTTTGAGTGCCACAGATGACACAATGTAGTTGATAGAGTACCAGCCTTGGAATCAGGAAGCCTGTTTTCTGCTTCCCCATTTTGACACACATTGGCTCTGTGATCCTGGGCAAATCACTTAAACATGCAGTCCTTCAGGACATGCTGTACAACTAGATATTTCAGAGAATGTACTACTAACTGTACATCATGAGAGGAAGATTCCTCAATAGCAATTCTCTAGGCCAATGAAATCACAGACCCAGTCCCATCCCATTATCTATGAATGATTTGACAAGGCAGCTGGTCTAGTGGATAGAGACTTGGCCTCAGAATCAGGAAGTTGACACATACTGCCAGTGGTATCCTGGTTGAGACACTTAATTTCTTGGTGTACCAAGAAGCTTAAGCTAGAAGTTGCAGAACATTTAAGGATTAATAGAGATATTTCCTCAATAGGATCTCCTTATACTTATGAAGTCTGTGCCTAGATATATAAATATGTATAAAATATACAACACACACATATATGTATACAAAAGGTGTACACACAGGCACATATGTGTATGTATACCACACCTGTATGCAATGTATGCATGCAACAATACATATCTGTGTATGTACATGCATACATACATATAATATATATCTGTGTCTGTATATATGTGCATGTACATACATATATAAATGTGTATGTACACATGTATATTCATGTATGCATGTGTGCACACATATATCTATATACATATGTAATGATTGTCTAATCAGAGGCACTTAACTTTTTTTTATGTTGTGGACCCTTGGCTGTCTGTTGAAACCTACAGACCTTTTCTAAGAGTAATGTTTTCAAATGTTTAGATAAAATACATAGGATTATAAAGGAAACCCATATATTGAAATATGTTCATCAATCATTTTAAGTTTACAGACCTTAGGTTAAGAAACTTAGATAGAAATAATAATTTCTAAAGATACAGGATTGTATTAATGCATGATGATGTGATTTGAAAGACAGAGGATAGTATACCTACATACTATTCTAGTTGTACATTATCCCTGTTTATTAGGACTCCCTCCTGAAATTATCAGATTATGTTTTATGTACTAATCTATTTATAGCTCTTATTATCTAAGTAGAGGGCAAGCTCCTTGGGGTAGGGGCTGTTTTTCATTTGCTCTTTGTTTTTGCCCTGCTTAGCACACCTAATAAATGCTTACTGGATTGGATTGGATTGGAAATTTCAAGACAATATGAGCAACACTGTGCTGTATAAAGTACTTTGTGCTCCAGTTACTTAAAATACATCTTTACTACATAATATATATTTGTTTTCTTTCAATAGCTTTTTTCTGGTACTGTTTTCTAGTTCTGTAGTGATGACTATATCAATATTCCTTGTTATAAAGCAAATCCCTTTCTTAAGAGGTTTCTAGCTCAACCCTCCAGAACCACGATGTTTTCTGTGCTCAGGGTAAAATGTCAAAATAATTTAACTGCATATGTTATTTTAAACTTTATTTCATTCCTACAGAGCAGAACACTCAGGGTCTGTTGGGATTGTCTGATGTTTTAGTCAGATAGAGACACAAACAATAATGGAGTGGTCGTGTATTCACATAAATAAAAATTCCCTCTAACAAGTCACAAAATTAAATTAGATCTATAATAAGAGATATTTCTAACCAATAAAGAATGTATTTATATTTAGGAAATGTGGAAAGACTTTAAAATGATACTGGCACATGTTCTAGCAACTTCTATCAGAAAAAAAGAAGTAATTTTTTCTATGTAGAGTCTTCATAGAGCAGTATATAACAGTACTAAAACACAGGGATCATTTTATAAAGAGTTGGTGAATAAAGCACTACTTTTCAAAACTAAAATTTCAGCTCATTTTCATGTAGATTTTTAATAACTAAATGGAGGTTAGAATAATGGTAGAAAGGAAATTGTATCTGGATTCAGATAAGCTGGGTTGAAATCCTAACTTTTCTTCTTATTGCTTCTGTGACTAAGGAATCACTCAATCTATCTGGGCCTCAGTTTTTCCATTTGTAAAATGATGAGATTGTACTGTTGAGGATTCTTTCAACTCAAATTTTTTTTAATGTTCTTACTTTTTTGGTGGTACTATATCATTTGCTTTTATTATTTATAGTTTTGTTACCTCTTTTCTCTTAGGGAAGTTGCAGTACAACTTGACTTAGAATCAATTTGCTTGGGTTCTATTTTTAGCTCTACCTTTCAATTATGATACTGTCTTGGCAGAAGTGGGGAACCTGTGACCTAAGAGCCACATGTAGCCTTCTAGGTCCTCAAATGTGACCCTTTGAATAAATCCTGGTAATGAAAGGATTTGTTTTGTAAAACTTGGACATAGTCAAAAGGCTTCACCCAAGTACCTAGAAGGCCAAATGTGTCCTCAAGGCCTCACGTTCCCTACCCTTGGCTTGAGTAAGTCATTTCAACTTTCTATGGTGTAGTTTATCTATTTGCTGAAGGAATGCTTCCTGTATACAAAATCTAGCATCATAATTAGTGCAAATGTTTGAAATGGACCTATGGTAGAATGAAAGAAAAAAAGTTTCAAATGAGAAAACAGTTCCCTTTCCTCAATCTATTTCCTGACATGATGCCACAAAATTCAAGCCGTATGTACAAACTCACAATAAAGAAATACATACATATGTGTATACATATATACCTATATGTACCTATGTATATACTCATCTATGTATCCATCTCATCTTATCTGTCTATCTGTTCATTCTCTCTCCTCTCTCTTTCTCTCACATCTGGCTCTCTATTCATTATCTATCCATCTATATATCTCTATCTATCTATCTATCCATTGCTATCTCTTCTATCTCATCTGACTCTCTATCCATTCTCTCTCTCTCTCTCTCTCTCTTTCTTTGTGTCTCTACCTCCTCTATCTATCTATCTGTAGTTTATATAGTCCCAGTATCTTCACATCTTCACACACCTGGCTTATGTAGAGGCATTGAGGAATTCTTATTGAAGTAGAAGCCTCAAATTGAACTGATGCTGTATGTAGGATCAATGCAAGTGGTGAAGATAATTTTGACCCTCTGTATCAACTTCTTTTCCATGCGTGGTATTTTTTCCATACTGTAAAACTATTCTGTACTTCTCTAACTTGAATATTACTACACTGTAAGGGGCTATTTCCTCATTAGAATAAGGACTGATCTTTGGTAACATGGAGGAGTCAGTCCTCCATGGTTCATCTTTGTCTGCCTTCCATACCACATTTGTTTGTCTCAGGATCATAGATTTTTGAGCTGGAAGCCACCTTAAATGTTAGCTAGTTGACTTTCTTCATTTTATGTATGATGAAATCAAGCTCAGCGAATCTAAATGATTTGCTTAATCGCATACTATGGTAGAGGTAGAATTTGAAGTCAGGTCCTCAGACTCCAGATACAGTATTCTTTTCTCTATGCTCATGATCCAACTTGTTCTCTCCCCGTTTTTCTCTCCACTCTAGTTTTTTTTTGTTTCTTTGTTTATTTCATATGTAGTCTTATTTTCAACATCATTTTTATTTACTAGAGACAACTTGATGTATTAGATTAAGTCAAATGCCCTCATAATCAAAGATACAGACATATATCACACAAGATTTCAAGATAAGCACAATTTCCACATCAATTGAGGAAGCCATTAATTCTAGCAGTACAAGTATTACCTTTTTAGCACTTGCCCTGGTCACAGGGTACCTACTCAAAATATGATATGACCCTCTCCTTTGGAGATATTCTTCATTGCTAATTGATGGAGGGTAGCATTAGCAGGTTAGAAAGGATTCCACTCTATTCAGACTTAAGTTAATGGAAGCAGAAAAAAAAGAAAGAAAAGGCTTAGCAAATTTCTGAGGAGTGTAACTAGCTTTCCCCGAGACTATAACATTAACTTAGAAATCAATAAATTTTAATCTCTTTCAGAGAACCACTAATAGAATGAGCCAGCACAAGGATAAATTAATCCAGATGGTCTCAATTGTGTATCAGTTGCATCAGTATTGGAATATCTTAGTCAATCCAATGCAGTATATGTTATGTTTTTGTTGTTATTATTGTTATTATTATTTTTAGTCAGGAGGTGATCAGGAAATTGTAGGTGCTTAATTTTTCTCGAAAACAAGCCAAAAAGGTATTTGACAAGAATCATACAAAGGACCATTCTACAGATTTCCTCTTTGCTCAGATCTGGGTTATAATATTGCCCATCACCACTAGGAGAGACTCCCCAATTGTGGAGAAATGTGTGTTGTCTTTGTGAGGTGGATAAATGACCTTTGAACACCAAACTCATTTCATCTTAGAGCACAAACAAGTTGGAAATTCTAGCTTATAATTCTAATGCTGAAATACTAGTGTATTAACCTGCCACATTTCTTTTTCTTTCTTTCTTTTTCTTCCTTCCTTCCTTCCTTCCTTCCTTCCTTCCTTCCTTCCTTCCTTCCTTCCTTCTTTCTTTCTCTCTCTCTTTCTTTTTCTTTCTTTCCTCCTTTCTTTCTTTCCTGTTTCTTTCATGTTTCACTTTTAACCACATTGCAAAAAGGTAACAGCCATATTCCCTGAAGAATGTATTTTTTAAAAGTCAGGAAATATGAAACACTGCATGAAGAATGGTGTTACAGAAATCATTTTGAGGTGTGATGCTGACAAAAGCAGGACATTTGAAATTTATTTTTATCATCTATAATTTACATTAAATAAGAACCAAGTTTGGAGAGAGAACTATAGTATTAAACTCTTCATGTCAGCTCTGAATGTCTGGGTGGTTGTAGAGCAAGGAATTATCATTTATTTATTTTTTATTTGACATTCCTCTTCTTTAGTATTTTCAAATGGGAGCAGCAGGCATTTTTCTTCTGGTTGACTTAAATAGTCAGTTGACATGAAAATATCTTTTAAAATATTCAAAAGCAAGAAACATTTCACAGAAGCAATCTTTATTTATATATGGTAAATGATGAAATGTTGAAATGAAAAGTTCTATCAGCGGGAACTTGGATAGATAGGGACAGGGGTGCTATATTTTGGGGGAAGTGAATATCTTGGCTACATGGTGCTCAATGAGTTATTCTTCATGAAAGTATAAGTGAATTTAAATTGTAGAATAAATAATAATAGATAATAATAATAATAACTAACATTTATATGGTACTTACTATGTGCTAGGCACTGTGCTAAGTGCTTTATAAATATTATCTCACTTGATCCTCACAACAACCTTGGAAGGTAGGAGCTATTATCATCCCATTTTATAGACAAGGAAACTGAGGCAAACAGAAGTTAAGTGACTTGATAGGAAGACCTTCAAATTCCCATTGTCATTACAGTCATGCAGCTAGAAAGCATCTCAGACAAGATTTAAACTTATCTTATTGACTCTAAGCACAGCACTCTACTCATTGTGCCATGCAGCTGCCCTAATCAAGAGAAAATCCTTCATTATATTCATTCACCCATTAATTCGACAGAATTGATTAAACACTTAATGAGTGCCAAGCCTAGGTTAGTCTATCTTTGTCCCCAGCAGTGATTTATTGATCACCTTCTATGTACCAGGTATATAGGGAGGCAATGTGATCCAAGTCATTTTCTTGCCTAGAAGAATTTATGATATTGGAAATTCTGAAGAAGAGAGAAGAATGTCTCTGAACTCATGGCTCTTATCATCTAGTTGGGAATTAATAGAATATTAGAGTTCAAATGGTACTCAGAGGGAACTTTGCTTAAGCCCCAACCCAGTGCTGAATGTTAGTGGGAATTTAATAAAACATTGGGTAGCAGCAACTTTTGTTCAAGAAGTTTAGCAAGAAAGTTTAGCAAAGAGAAATGAAATAATAATTAGATTGGCTAGAATAACTAAAGGAACACTTATTTATTTGTAAAGTTTTGGGAGACCCGAGAATGATTGTAGGATGATAAAAAGGAGCCAGTGGCAAAACAATTGGTAATGCTTGAGAGAAGAAATTACTTCTGAAGCCAAGTTCTAGAGGAAGCAGCAGTGAAATAGATGAAGGTTAGTATTAACCTTATTCAGGCATAAAGATTCCTCTTCTATGACCCAAGGGAGGAAGGACAGAATCCACAAACATGCAGAAAATATTAAAAATGTTTTATAGATATTTTACATTATTGTCATTCCCTTACAAATGTAATCTCTTATAACAATGAAAAGCAGTCAAAGGGCGGGGGGGCGGGGAGGGAGCGCTAGGTGGTTCAGTGAATAGAGCACCTGCCCTGCAGTCAGGAGGACCTTAGTTCAAACCTGGCCTCAGACACTTATCACTTACTAGCCTTGTGACGTTGGGCAAGTCACTTAATCCCAATTGCCCTGCCTTCCCCCCTCCAAAAAAGCAAAAAATTAAAAAAAAAATTAAAAAGCAGTTAAGCAAAGTTAAGCTTATGTCCTATAGCATATATATTTATACAGATATATATATATATATGTACACATACCAATATATGTACATGTATTATATGTAATCATAATTTTACATATCCACCTATCTATCTATCTATCTATCTATCTATCTATCTATCTATCTATCTATCTCTGGCCCTATAGTCCACCATTTCTCTAAAAAAAGAGAGAAAATATATATATATATATATATATATATGTATATATTTCATTCCTAGATCTCGATAAACAACTGGAAATTTTATGTATTTAAATTTTGTTTTCCTTTATGGCATTATAACTATGTATATTATTCTGTTGGGTCAACTTTCTTCACTCTAAATAAGTTTGTATAAGACTTCTAAAGTTCTTAAGGTTGTTTTTATGAAATGGAAATATTCCATTACATTTATATATCACAGTTTATTCAGTCATTCCTAATCACCTCATTTTTTTTCATTTCTTTATGTCTAATGATGTGCAATTATGCATATTTTTGGTGAAGATCTTTGTTTCTGACATTGGCCTTCTTGGGGTATATATATATATATATATATATATATATATATATATATATATATATATATATATATATATATATGTGGCTGTGCCAAAAGGTATGAACAATTTAGCAACTTTACTTCATCATGCTACATTGTGTTTCAGAGCATTTAGACCAATGCATAACTTTCCCTACAGTGTGTTTGCTTGTTTCTCTTCTGACAGCCCTTCCAACATTGACTATTACCATCTCTTATCCACTAGGGTCAATCCTCTGAATGAAATAGGATAATTCATATATAATAACTATTAGGGGAAAAGGTGTGATTGGGGCTAAGAATAAAAGGTCTGAAGGTGTTATCTTGGGGAATGATATTGAAGCTTGATGAACACAGAGTAAAATTTTTATAGTGCAGCAACAAGGGCTCAGCTGGTTGAGGTTATGAATGAATTTAGAGTGTGTGAAATCAGCTTTATCTTGTGAATTTATCTTTTGATGCTCAGATACCTTAGTTTATGAGTGGAGAAAAAAACATGATAGGATTACTGAAGGATAAATAATTCAAGGTCTAGGAATATTAGAAAATTATAGAGCAAAAATTTAGAAGGGGGTGTCCAGCAAAGCATTAAAATGATACACCATATGTTCAAGACATATTTTGCTATATAAGCAAGAGCAGATCAGATAGACTAGGATCAAATTATCCCTGATTTGGAGCTGGAAGGGACCTCAGAGACTAACCCAACTTTCTTTATTTTGTTATATTTATTTATTTATTGGAGGGGGGAGGCAAGGCAATTGGGATTAAGTGACTTGCCCAAGGTCACACAACTGATAACTATCAAGTGGCTGAGGTTGGATATGAATTCAGGTCCTCCTGACTCTAGGGCTGGTGCTCCATTAACTGCACCACCTTGCTGCCTCCAGTCTATTTTAGAGGCAAGGAAACTGAGTCCCAGAGAGGTTAATTGACTAGATTTAAATTCAAGTCTTTCTGATTCTAAGTACAACAGTCTACCTTCTGTGCCATAGTGCCCCACGAGGACATGGGTATGTGTGTCAAGAAACCATAGGTCATCATCATAAAGGTAAAGTATGGATTGAATATGAGTATATTAGTGGTAGAAAGATAAAAGACTATGATTGGAGAGTGGAATTGAAGAGTTCTGAATCTTGGAAGTATTATGGTTCTGAGAGATGTTGATGCATAAGTTATGACTGAAGTTAGGTAAAGTATGTCATTGAAATTGAATAGATTGCACAATATACTGAAGTCCTCTGGTTCAATGTGAGGGGATGTGAAGCAGAGAAAGAAGATATCAATAAGGAAGTTGGGAGAATGGCCAATGGCATGACATCCACAAGGATGAGTAATGAGATGAGGTAGAATGACTTTCAAAAGAAGAAAAGTCTTTGAGGGATAGCTATATAGGAATGATCAGGAAATAGCCATGGAGAGCAGAGAAAATGTTCTCCCTTGTCTGTGGCCCTGTGAGTTGAGAGTAGTGATAGAATTCTTGGCTTCCAATGGAAATGAATACAAAGGATGTGATGTATTCAGGGGAAAGTCAAATTTTCACTAAAGTGTGCAGTAGGAGGAATGGTGCTTATAATGGTAGAACTTTGAAGATATATTGAGGTTTCAAAGGGCATAGCAAAATGGATTGGAGAATGGTGAGAATAGATTGGAACATCTAGGATGATGTAGGACTGCTTAGAATGCTGTGAAGATATTTGAGTATGGTTGGCAGATACTGGGCAACTAGTAAAAGAGAGGTAGGTGTGTGTCAATTCATTAATTGAGGTCTTTTAAAATTAATCAACCCCAGATATTCAAATGGAATTTGGAACATTGCTCCTTTGGTCTTCAGCAAAAGAGCTTGTTTCTCAGCGATCCTTTGTTTCTTGATGAAGACAAGGCTAGAGACTTTGAGGTTCCAGGTATATGTGGAGAGGGGTAAGAGGGATACCATGTGGAAGACCATTATCATCATCATAGCTAGCTTTAAGATTTGCAAAGTGTTTTACACCTAATATCTTATATGATCTACATGACAACCCTGAGAGGTAAGTGCTATTCAGATTATATTAAAGATGAGGAAACTAGGGCAGATAGATATTAAGTGGCTTGCCCAGGATCACACAACTAGTAAGTATTTGAGGCAAGATATGAACTGAGATCGTTTGGGTTCCAAGCCCTGTTCTCTAGCCAGTGCACCACTTAGCTGCCTAATGCCTGCTCTTTTTGGAGCAACAAGAATACTGCTCTGATGGCAGAGTTCTATGAGATTTGAGGACCTCTGGCTATCCTTGTCACTCACACTGCTTTGTGAATCTTGATTTTGTTGTCTCAGGTGTCAGCTGCTTTTCAGCCTTGTATTATCTGCTAATTTGGTCCCCCAAATCATTGACACTGATAAAATATGAAAGATAAAATGTATATATATTTTAAAGTGACAAAAAGGTGAGCTATAATACATTATATTTACCAGATCAAATCAAGGAAAAAGAAGATAAATGATGTGAGAATGAAAAATATGTAAAAGATCTATGGTGTAGGAAGAGGATTAGATTTGAAGTTATAGAATCTGAGTTGAAATGCCAGCTCTGTCACTTAATTCCTGTGTGAGCTTCATCCTTGTGGGAATTAGTCTCTTTATCTGTAAAATGGACATTTTATATGTAGAGTCTCTCTCTCTCTCTCTCTCTCTCTCTCTCTCTCTCTCTCTCTCTCTCTCTCCATATCATCTATCTATCTATCTTTATTACTATCCTTACTTGTCTATGTGCTTGCCTATCTATATACTGCTGTTTTCATCTGTCCTGTTAAGTATAGTTATCTGATATTACTGTGCCAACATATCAATGATTTAATTTATGATATTTCTGAATTTATGATCTTGGAAAAGAACAAATGTAAATTCTCTTCTGAAATTAGAATAAAGAAAATAATATAAACATCTGATTTGCCAACATCTATCCAACAAATCAGAATTTGTAGCCAATAATATTTTAGTTTTGTGGTTAAAGTGACTATGGTTTTATTATATGATGCATAAAACTATTTTCTCCCTCATGTGAAATTCAACAAACATTTTTCATGGTTTTAGTAAACCAAAATATAGACTTCTGGTCACTTGGTTTACACATTTTGGATTATACTTATTGAAATGTAACATTCTGTTAGCTTACACCTCAATTGTATTTTGGGCTAGTTTTTCTACTTTCATGCCTTGTATAGACACATATAAGGAATTAGAATGTGTGGGGAAAAAAAGAAACAAGAAATTTTCCATATTATGTCTATCTGTAGGAGGCAAAAATTGGAAACTAAGTATGTATCTCCCTATTGGAGAATGATAAATAAATTGTGGTGTATGAATTTAATTAAATATTATTGTGTCATAAAAAATGATGAGATGGATAGTTTCAAAGGAAGTGCTGGGATTCCTTTCCTCTCCTCCCCTCTCCTCCTCTCTTCTCCTCTCCCGCCCTTCTCTCCCTCCTCTCTCTATTTCCCTTTTCTCCTTTTTTCTTTTTTCTTTTCTCTTCTTTTTTTCCTTACCTTTTATTTTTTTTCTTTCCCTTCCTTGACTTGCCTTCCCGGGAATTAGGAAGTCTTGATTTCAAGTCTAGCCTCACACATTTAGTACCTGTGTCATCCTGAACAAATCACTTAACCTTTGTCTACCTCAATTTCCTCAAGTGTAAAATGAACATAATAATAGCATCAATATCCCAGGGTTGCTGTGGTGATCAAATGAGAGAGTATTTGTAAAGTGCCTGGCACAGTGCCTGGCACCAAAGGCATTTAATAAATGCTTCTTTCTTTCCTTCCTAAGCTTTCTTTTCTCCAGGTTAAATGTCCCTAATTCCAAACTCACTGGTCTACAATTTGTAGTTTATGTACACTTTCTTTTAAAAAAAAATGGGATTTCATTTGACTTTGAGCCTTCTGGCCCCTCTTTAATATGTCAAAAATGAAATCTATTAGTCCTTTTAGTATCCTAGGATGTAGTTCATCAGGGATGATGTACATAGTGAAATTCATACAAGCCAATGAGAGTCTTTCTTTTCATCTTCTCACCAATCTTTAAAACTCTTCACAACTTAGCTTTAGCCTATTTCATGCCATTCACATTAACAAATCCTATAGTCTAGCCAAAATGGTCTACTTGTTGTTTCCCATACTTGACATTCTATCTCCCACCCAGGCTTCTAAAACACATCTAGTTATGGCACACACCCATGTAATTAAAAATAGTTTTTAAGGCAAACATTTAACAAATCATTAATCTTAATGTACATTAGTTTTATTTTTTTTGTTTTTTGTTTTTGTTTTTTGTTTTGCTTTTTGGAGGGCAATTGGGTTTAAGTAATTTGCCAAAGGTCACATGGCTAGGTTTTTGTTTGTGTGTGCATTAAGTGTCTGAGGCTGGATCTGAACTCAGGTCCTTCTGACTCCAGGGCTGACACTCTACTCACTGCGCCACCTAGCCACCCCAATGCACATTAGTTTTATTCATCAGATTAAAGAAACTAAGACTTAAATAAATTTGTTTTTTTTTAATTAGCAAATAAATTTTACTTTTAAAATAAAACCTTAAAAATTAGACATAAAACTAAAATTTTTGCTTTAATAATAATTAGACATATGCAGTGATACAGTCAAGCTTTATGAATGAGTGATAAAACATTCATTAAGCTCTCTCTCTATACCTTTATATATATATATATATATATACACACATACATACATACATACATATATATATTACTATATAGTGCTATGAATGACTATTTTGTATAATAGGGGTATAAATATTAAAAACAAACAAGATAGTTCCTGTGCTAAAAAACCTTCCATTCTAATAGGGGAAGGAAATACACACACACACACACACACACACACACCCCTCTGTGCCCTTCCTTCCTAGGGAACCACATGGACAGTGAGCTTACATATAGTTCAGTCAATTACCACATCATTTTAGCAACTAAAGATACTATAGGTATAATTACTGTGCCAAGAGTAAAAGCAGAACAGAGCAAATTGGAGAATAGAAGTGGAAGATGGCAAAATAGCCTGGGTGCAAGATTGAATGGCTAATGAAATGGGAGGGTGAAGCATGTTCTGGATTCTGAGTCCAGCTAGTATATATGCAAGGGTAAGTGAGCCATTTTGTACTCAATCACCAATTAACTGGGTTCTAAGGAGGAAACTCCAAAGATGAATGGATTAAATTTACTGGGACAAGGGCCATGAATTCTGGATGTTGAAGGCACAAAGGCCAAGATGCTAGAGGATGCTAATCCAAGTAGGGGGGATTTGGACAGTGGTGGCAGATGGCAGGATGGCCTGCGCAGAAGCTTGCTGACTATTTGGAATGCAAAGATAAAGCATGACTTTTGTCTTTAACCAGATAATGAACTTCCCCAAACTGACCACAGCAGATTAAGTTTTCTTCAAGAAGGAGTCATTGTTTACCAGATGTTATGAACTTAAATTCCTTCTTCACCTCAAGTAATTAAGTAACAGAGCCAACTCTTATACAAAACCATGAGTGAATGAAAGACATTTAGAAATATTGAATTACTTTTTTACAAAAAGCAAAGACTAGTTTCAAAAAGAGTCTTTCACATGAAAAGCTTGTAATAAGTAAGCATGCAAAGCATTGAATAGATTTATAATAGACTGTAAGGTAGAAGGCAGATTTGATTCCTTTTGCTAACCAACAAAATCTGGTGGTGTTCATAGTTTAAAAATAATAACAACAGCAGCAGCAGCACCACCACCAGCAGCAGCAGCAAGAAAACTGTCTGAATGTCAAAGTAAGCTGACTTTATCTTCCTACTCACTCAAACACACTTTTAAATTTGTTAGTATCCATTTGATCCTAGTACTATAGATTTAGACATAGAAAGCACCTTACAGGCCAGTGGGTCCAAACCACAATGCAGAGAGGTTAAGGAATTTGCCCAGGATCACAGACCTTGTTAAGTGTCTGAGATAGAATTTGAATTTAGGTCTTTCTGACTCTAGCTCAATATTTTATCTCCTAAGCCACTTAATTGCCTTCTTATCCCATCTTGGTCTATATTTAACCTCTGCACTATTCTCATAACAGTCTCAGTTGTATAAGTCTCTTATTCCAATTGCTGTACAATATTAGTAATCATTGAACCTACGAATAAGTAAGATAAAGGAATCATTTAAATCAAAGTGACACCAAGACTCAAATGTGTCATTAATAAGAGTAAATATCTCTGTCTCTCCTTAAAGGAATCAACAGGTCATTTTTCTACACACATTTTCACATTCCCATTGAAAATAGATTATAAATATATTCTGGGTCCCTTCTCTTTTTAGCCAAAAAATTGTGCATAGTTTTCCCCCTTGATATTATAATAACCAAGTTCAAATATTGAACTTGAAGTGTGGTATATGTTTTTAACAATATGGAAGATAGGGAACATCATGTGATAGGCTCAACTGAACTTGGAAAAGTTAGTTTCATACGTAAAAGGCTTTTATTTTAGCCAGGTGAGTTCTTCCTTAAAGAACTTTTGAAAAGTTTTCTAATCTTTTGAAAAGATTATAAGTTGAGGGAGCAGTCTTGTTTTATAGGAGCAACTGTTTCTAATATGGATACTCATCTTGTGTTTGACAGTGATGTCAAAGACTTCTACTTGGATCCCCCCAAGTTTTCTTTCTACTGGATTCCTTCAACTGACCCATGTATAGCATGAAATCTAATCTGTTTACCTTGTAATTCATCTTCCTCTGGACCCATTCCAATTTGTGAATTTCCCTCTTAATAATTGGTACCTAGAGCTGAATATAATACTCCATATATATTTTGACTAGGTTTGAACATAACTGAACCCTCACTTCCATTGTTCAAGGCACAACACAGTCTAAATTTATGGTATCATTTTTGACTGTCTCATGTGTGTTGAAATTGTAAACCACTAAAGTCCTCGAATCCTTTTTCACAAGAACTCTTTTATAGACAGATTTACCCTATTATTCTTGCTCAACTAATCTTCTGAACCCTAGAGTGTACAGTTTGGAGTATGCTAATTCCAGTGCTCTTTCCATTATAGCAGTGGTTCTTAACTTGGGGTTCATCTGCAAATTTGCTTTTTGCTTAATATTTTGAGAACTATTTTACACACAAGACTTCCTTTCCTTCCTTTACACACAAGACTTCGTTTCCAAGTTCCTTCCTTTTACATATAAGACAAAAGTCATTCCATTTTTAAATGTTATGCCTTTAAAAATTATTCTGAGAAGGGTTCCATAGTCATTACCAGATTGCCAAAGGGGTCCATGACATATAAAAGGCAAAAAAGGAAAACAAAACAAAACAAACAAAAAATAACATTATACTACACTATCTAGACTTGTGCTAGAGCCAACTCATACCAGCTCAGGAGAGCCTATTGCTAAATTTTCAGTGTGAGCATTTAAATCTTGGAAATCAGCAAATGTTACAAAATGAGCCTTGATTAGTTAATTGTCTGGAATTAAGAAAGTAATGGAGAAAATGTTAATAATGTAGATTAAACTTAAAAGTGTCATGTATGCATGAATACAAGTTACCCTCCCTATTTTCTGAAGAACTTGTTGCTAAATATTTACCAACACACCTTTAAATGTGAAAAACCAAACAAACCCATAATTCGTATTGTTTTGCTCTAGTATATAATACGATATGATACATGATATGATGCAACATGGTATGTTATGTGATATGAGATGAGATGATATATATATATGTTTATATATACACTATGTATATAATATATACATATTATATATATAGTGTGTGTGTACAAGCACACACACACACCCTAAACAAGCATGACATAGTTATAAGACCATTGTGTGTTGAACTAGAAGACCTAGGCTCAAAAACTGACTATGGCATTTGCTACTTATAAGATCTTGGACAATCAGTTTGCTTAATTTGGGCCTCAGTTTAGTTACCTGAAAAATGAGGAGGTTGGAAAAGGTGATATAGAAGGCCATTACTTGTTTTGTGCTTCTCATCGCACATAACCAAAGGTATATATTGTAACCAATGAATTATGTGATTATAGATTTAAAATTGGAAGGGATATTGGAGTTCATTTAGACAAAAAGCTTAATTTTACAGATAATGTATTGAGGCCAAGAGAGGTTAATCTTTGTTCAATGTCACACGGGTAAATAGCAACACCAAAGTCATTTGATGTCAAAATCATCACTCATTCTACTGTGCCACTTTTGAATATTCAACAAAGACCAAAAATCCCTCTGGCAGAACAATTCAACCACCTAGAAAACCATCATACTAGAAAATCAGGATCTTTTCAACTCAGCATTCTGGTTTCAGGATTGACCTTTAAACTCAAGTCTCTGCTAAAGTATTATTCTAACATCTCATTGTAACATTAAAGTCACCCAGAGTCCTTGAAGAGAATGGCAGAGGAGCCCAAGCTCTTCCAAGTCCCTCCAAGATAGAAAGGCTTTATGTATACACTTAGGCATAGCTAATTAGCCTTTGATGAGCAGAATTAGGAAAATGATCGATATGATTACCACAGTAATGTAAAAGAAAGCCTCAAGATTCTTCAGCATATTCAGATTAACTGGCCAGTCACAACTTCAGGACAATGAAGCATCCCTATTGCCTCTCTGCAGAGAGATTGTGTACTACAGGTATGTAATAAGTCATGCATTGTCAGATATGGCCAATGAACTGATTTATTTTGCTCTAATTGGTTGGCAATATACTTATATATAAAATACAAATGTTATATATGAATACATTTACATATAAACACACATGTATATGGATATATTTGTGTTATACATTATATAGGGCAATATATAGGTTTACATATGTATATACACACAAGCACATATATATTTACTATGTATATACCATGTGCATATATACACACATCACATATATAATGTATGTATATGTGTGTATGTATGATAGTATAGCAAAGTTACACTTGATGGTTCTTACCAACATGTCCTTTGTTCTCTGGATTGGCTGGGCCATTTTTGCCTAGGCGCTGATTTGGATATAGGCATAAAATCAGAACATATGTAACTAAAAGTGACAATTATCTTCACTGTGAGCTTAAATGGGATTTTGGGTGAAATATAAGAGATCTGATATTCATAAGGTACACAAGGTTGTATGGTCTTGATGCCAACACATATGGAACCATTACATAATCAGACAATAATACATTTCAACTTTAATATAAGCTTATTTTTTTGAATTTTTAAATGGCATCAGTGCAAATTACATGGAAATACCTCATGCAATTTGAAGTTATTCTTTACAACAGATATTTTTCCATAAATAGTTATAGAATATCAGTGCTTAGTAAAGTCAAACTAGTCCACTGGCATTCTTGATTATGCTTAACCATATTCCAAATTAACAAGAAATTCACTTGTATTAAAACAAGAACTTCTGTTGTTTTCAGAGTCTGATAGCTACTCAGCCATCTGCTCCAGTCATATTGTTGTACCTGGAAATTTAGTTTTAATGGGATGCCTTCATTAAAAACTGACCTTTTTTCCTTTAAAAAAAAAAAGAAAGGAAATTAGCTTTGTGATTTAATTACAGTTTGGTGAAAGCATTAGGTGATGTTTTAACTATGCTGCTTGATCTCTGTTGTGGCTGCTGATTCTTTAACAAACTTAATAAGACCACTGAGCCTCTCTTCTCTGCATGTCTGTTGGTGTAGGGAGATTTCATTTGGGAGCTTTCAATTAATGGGGACTGCAAAAATCTTTGCAAGCCTTTAATTACAATAAACTTTAATGTATACTTTACCCTACACTCCAATGGTATAGGTTTAGAGACAAATATAGTATTCATTCTTTGGAAAAATCCCTAGTGATGGAACACTAGGCTTTTTGCCCTCTGAAGTATAATGTAACTTTAGACTTAAAACTTTAGGAAAGATTTAGTGAGTAATGCCAAGGTGATGGATCCACTATTGTGTAATAATTTTCTGTAAACTACATATTAAACTTTACAGGGGAAAGACACCTCTAATTCTGTAATTGGAGAATGTTGACTGCACATATTGTTTCACCTTTTTGGGTCTCAGCTTCTTCACCTATAGAATGAGGGTACTGGACTAGATCAGTGGTTCTATAACTGATTTGGCTTACTGCTCCCATTAAAAAAAAAATTACTCAGTGCACCCCTGCCTCAGAAATCTACTTTCTTTAACCCTTTAAGAGTTTTTCTTAAATTTGCATCATTTCAAAAATATTAATTATATACATATATATATTAAAATGACAAATCTGTAATTTAATAATTTACGGTAAATTTGTGGGTTTTTTTCCTGCATTGAAATTTTGATGATATTGCATTATGTAACTGTATAGTATCCTATTGTAAACAAGTAATTACCCACACATATTCCTGCAGATTTACACTGGACTTCCTGACAACGTAGGACTGCTTTAGTGCCAACACTTGCTTGTTAAGACCTGTTGCAAACTTGACCACTGTCTGTTATAACTTGCATTTTGTGTGTTTATTTGGAAAATAATGTAATCACTATGACTTTAGCTCTTTTACACAACCTGTGAAACATGTATGATTAGTTTTTCAAAATTTTCTTATATTTTCTTCTTTCTTTATGCTTCTACTGCCCCCTTATTTTTACTTAGCTCCCCCCTCCCAATTGTACCCAAGGCTATTACCACTTCCCTGGATCATTCCAACACCCTTCAGTGTGGTATCACCCACTTTGAGAACTTATTAAACTAAAGAGATAATTCTTTACTTCTTTTTTTTCTTTTCCTTTAAAAAAATTATGAGTTTCTTCATCAACAAACATGAATATATACAAAGAAGAACAACCACACAAAAAAGCTCATTATCACTCCTTTCTAGGGATAACCAAGCTACTGAATTGGATTTCTCTGCTGAATCTGTCTTCATTTAGTCATTACATTTCTGAAGTGAGGCAGTGTGAACTTGCCTATAATAAGTGACAATCACGTATCTCAGCATTAGAAGAGATTGTAGAGATTATCTAGTCAGTTACTTTGAAACATGCATTCTCTCTACATCATTTGTTCTCTACTTCATGCAGTATAATGACTTGGGAGGGCCTGACCTTATCTTGTATTGGCAAAGAAAGTGGATGACTAGTGTCTATAGTAATGCTATAGTATGTGCTGTAGTAATGCACCTTGAATATATCAACAGAGTAGCAAGAGGATGTAAAAAATGTGGGTTGAATCCCACGTCTATTTCAAAGAAACTATTGGATTTCAAACTTGGAAATGACAGAAGTCATTATCCTGGCCAACCCATACTTGGAAGCCAAGCTTTTTGTCTTTAAATGCAGTGGTCTTTGTACTATCTGATACTGCCTATATGCAAAAATATTTCAGCTCATCATTTTGTTTTTAATGATAAATAGACCCATAAATGCACTGACATTGACACCTTCTAAGTTAGAGGTTCTTAACCTGGGATTTGTTAAATTTTTTAACGTATCAATGACTTTATTTCAATATAGTTATTTTCCCTTATCACCTTATGCATTTTTTTACACATTTAAAATTTTTCTTTTTTCCTGAGAAGGTGCCTATAGAATTTACCAAACTTTTGCTAAAGGGGGCTAGGACATACACACACACACACACACACACACACACACACACAGAGTCAAGAATCTCCCCTTTCAATGGGTGTACTCTGTGGACTAGTGGGACTACTGGTTCAAATATATTTGACTTCTTCCTGGAGGTCTGTGTATGTGGAGAACCAGACCTCAAAGAAAGGGTTTAGTATGTTTCTCACTGACTCTGCTCTATCATAGAGTAAACTTTGTGTAAATCTCTTAAAACCTTAAGTATGACTCCTTTCTAACGTATCCTAAAATATAGTATCAATTCCTTCTAGGAAAGGTACTTAGAGTACAATATGGGTATCACATAAAGGAGACATGTTTATTTCATCCACCACAGAAAATGTACAAGTCCAAAAAGGCACAAAGAATGTATATATGAAATAAACAAAGAAACAAAATCAGTCTACTAGCCTATTACACTCATTATACTCCTGTCAGAAGGGAAAGATCTTTTGTGATACTGTTGGCCGGATATTTCATATTTACATTCTCCTTAGACCTGGAATATTGGAGTGGTTGATAAAGTCCATATCTTGTGGCCAGCCAGGGCATTACTTTCTTCAGCTATGGGATCTTCTTAGTAGTGGTCATCTCATCTAAGAAGCATGTTATTAAAGAAAATAATCTCCCAATGAGCAACCAAATAATTTAGGGGCAGTGAAACTCTCAGACTCAGCTAAGATTCTGTCAAGGTTGGAGACATCCATTTCTTAGGATTGCTAGTCACTGGCTTGGGCTCAGAGAAGGGAATATGAAGATAGAAGACATCCAGGGAATTGGAGTTCCTCTCTAGAGCTTGCCCCAGAAAGCATAAACTAATTTTTATTGCCACACTCTCCTTAAGCAAATTACCACTGCTGCTAAGGGAGAGAAACATTTACTTTCCACCTCTTGTTGGAAGCCAAAGACACTAAGGAGAAACCCCCCCAAATAGAAATACCTCAAAGAGCTAGAGTTATTTCTCCTCACTCATTTATAGATTGCAGTGTGTGTGTGTGTGTATCCTCCTGACTCAGTAGCTAATTATTTGCAACACAACTCCCCAGTAATTGGGGACCAATTTTTAATTATAATGTCATCCTGATAAGGATTCCATGAACCTGAGGGTATGTACAGTTGCATGGGAGGTGCCTCAGTCCAGCCAATCAAAGACTTCCCTGACTACCTTCTCAGTGAAAGGAATATTTAATTTAATTTAGGTAATAAACACAAAACAGTTTGGCCCAATGAATAAAGAGTTGACCTGGCACTAGAATGATCCTGGGTTCAAGTTCTGATGTGTCATCTCTATGAGGTCAAAAGCATAAGTCACTCAACTTCTCAATGATTCCTAGAAAATATCTGAATTGAAAGAGAGAGAGAAAGAGAGAGAGAGAGAGAGAGAGAGAGAGAGAGAGAGAGAGAGAGAGAGAGAGTTTTCTTACTGGGAGCGCCCTACACTAATTAAATTAGAAGAATACCCCAACTTCCAAAAGGAAAGAAAAAAATGTACCATTTGGAATAGCATAATTTTGAATATTTAATTTTTTCTTTAAAATGATAACATCTTAAGAAACTTGGCCTAGATAGTTTCTAAAGCCATGTCCAACTCTAATATTCTGCCTGAGGCCATATGGTAAAGTAGTAGGAACATAGAAGACTTGGGCTTAAGTCCCAGGTTCATCCCTTATTTGTTGTATGAACTATGAGATATAAATATAATGGGATATTATTGTACTAGAAATCATGACAAAAGGCACAGATCCAGAGAACGCTGAGAAGGCTTTCTGGAATGATGATGCATAAAGTGAACAGAACTTGGAGGGGGAAATGAAATAATGATCTCAACAATGTAAAGGAAAACAGCTTTTAAAATCCTATACTTCTGATCAATACAGTGACCAATAATAATTTCAAATGATTGAATGCTTGTTTTACATTTCTTGGCAAAAGTGAGGGACTGGAGGTGCAGAATAGGGCATTTATTTTCAGACACAGACAATGTGTGGATTTGATTTGCTTAACCGTGCAAATGAGGGCTTATATTTGGGAGGGAAGTGCTTTGTGGGAGTTGTTAAATAGTTTTAGTGATAAAAAGAGAAAGAAAAGAACATTAATAAAATAATTAGCAAAATAGAAAAGAGCAGAAGTAATTTCAGAAACAGAACTATACAAGCAGAACAACTTTGTTACTTTCAAATACTCAGACAGATTTACTTTCTGTTAATTTGGGAAGTCTCTCCAATTTTTCAGATTGTAGTTTATACATGATTCTAGTCAGGATTCTACCATAAGTTTGCCATAGGGCATTCACCCAACATGTTGAAGGACTTCTGTGGGGAGCCAAAGAAGCCTGGTTCAGAACTCAGATATTAAATCCTGATAGTGGACTTTAAAACAAGAATCTCTGAGATGCAACTTTTCATCAAGTTAGCTCCTGAGTTCTTTATTATGGGTTACACTTATAAGGATGTTACTTGAGTTCTGAGATCAATAGGCTATACCCCAAGATTTTAGTTATTGAGAACCAAAATATTTGATTCAACACTCAGGTATCTTTGGGTGGCCAGCTCTAAACGTGATGTCTTTTGAGGATTGCGCTTCAGCTTTGAAGTTTGCTCTCAATTGTATCCGTTTATGACTGCGGCTGTATTAGCAGATACCTGAGGCCTAGATCAAAGGTCTTAAGACTTTAGGCTCCTACATAACAAATACCTCTCAAATTATCTAATCTGTGTTATCTCCAGAATACAACAAGCTAAGGTAATGATAAGCATACTTGAGTCCCCTTCCTTTGTCTCATTGCTCTATAAAAACCTTGTCCTGAGAATCAATAAATGGAGTTCATCATTCTTCCTTGAACTACCCACATGGCCTGGTCACTTTTTATTCACATCTCCAGATCATGCTAAGTGCTGGACACTGATCAGCCCACGGCAGACTTCCTTAATTTCTCCTCAAGTTTTAGGGGGACGGATACCAGTAGAGAACTCTGGTTTGTTCATCCCTGTCATTCCCTGTTATTATGATGTAACCAACCTCACTTGAGTTCCACCATACACTTCCTTGATGGTGTCTTTTTTTTTCTTTTCCTTTTTGGAGGGGAGAAGGTAGGGCAATTGGGGTTAAGTGACTTGCCCAAGGTCACATGGCTAGTTTTTGTGTTAATTGTCTGATGCCGGATTTGAACTCAGGTCCTCCCAACTCCAGGGCCCATGCTCCATTCACTGTGCCACCTAGCTGCCCTGTCATTTTTTGTTCTTTCTCTTCTCTGGAGTTACTCATTGGTGATATGTTGCAGCCTGCATAGAACCACTATAGGACTCTTCATTGCTTCTTAGGTAATGCTCATTTTTTATTCTTTTATGGTAATTTTATTCCATGTCTAGATGCCATATATTAATTCAAATAATGTTAGTATTTAAAGGATAGGCCTTGACTTTTATGGAAGTTTAGAGTCAGTAAAGGACCTTTAAAATATCCTAAAAGCCATTCTGCCTACTCCCTACCTCTTAAATTCTGGGCCCAGTTGTTCTCCAGTTCAATTGTTTATTCCAGATACAAATACTGGTGGTCATGCTTTACAGGATGTCCACACAGATGCCTGTGGAAATCCTGGCAATAGAATTCTCCATTCATTTGGTCTTTCTTTTGTGGATGGACAGGGTAAACCTATTTGTGTGATTATAGATCTCTTCTAGGAGGCTCTGGGGTTTTGATACAATTGTACAATATTAACTTCAAACTAGAATATCCTGAGGACCTCACTGCCCATTGTTGACCCTCTTTGACATGGACTTGGAGGTCTATCTCCTCTGTCTCAATGAAGAATATATTTAATGTGCATATATCTTTCTGTTTTATTCCTTGTCTCATATTTATTATTAAAGAGAAGCCGAACATGGTTACATCTGTTGTATTTGCCAAGGAATCTTAACTGACTGATGTATGGATAAGAGATACCTTGTTGCAAAAAGAATATATAAGGAGACGATTCATTCTAAAAAATTAAAATGATATTTCATAATCAAAACTCTATTATTAGACTATCCATGCCAACTAATTTTATATACACTTAATTTTAAATACACATAAATTTAAAAATTTAAATACACATAAAACCCTCTAAGTAATAGAAGTTGTCATCCTCTTTTTCTGTTCTTTATATATTGAAATGTTCATATTGGTTGATGTTTGATAAGTTCATAATTTTTTTTCTGAATGAGAATTAGTTACATTCATAGATGTTAGAGATGATTGGGGGTTGGGGGTGGGAAATGTTAAAGGTTGTCTCATCTGACCTTTTCATTTTTACAGTTGGTCATCCAAAGTGAGGTCTGAAGAGATGACTTGTATTATGGGAATGTAAATTTAAGATTTTCCCTGCCCCTAGGCCATTTGAAGCCTGAGGAAGGAGGCTTGTTTTTCAGGAGATACTTTGTGATTGGGCAGTGGGTCAAGAGGGTTGTTGCATTCTCTGAGTCAGGAGAAGGCTATATAAAGCCTGATGTGAGGCTTTGTTTTGGAGCTCACTTTGAGAAATGTTGTGTGATTTGACCAGACAAAACTCTAAGCAGCCGTTGAGCCCCCTGGCTTTGAAAACCCAGGTGTTGATGCTTCCCTCTCTGGTAACTGTGACTAGGTATGGATGTAATGGTCAGACAGTTGGAGGCCTGTCTGCTTGAAATGTTTCTCTATGTTCTTGTAACTTCTGTCTGTATACTCTGAAGTTTGGGGTGCTGACTTTTTCCCCTCAACTAGGTAAATGATATGTTTGATTGGTTAAAGCAAGATTGTTAACCCACTTTGAGTTGCTTTCCTTTAGAAAAGCAGATTTAAGAACCTGTGTTGGCAGCCACCCTGGGGATGCTGGGGTGCTTGCTACTTGCAGACCCAAAACCCAGTCCTCTGGAAGTTAATTCATTGTTCTTCCCACTAACTGCATATAAAATCAGTCAATAACATTTAATGATAGATAAAATTTCAATACCACTTTAAAGTTTGCAAAGTACTTTACAAATATTTTATTTTTCTAACAATTATTTTATTTATATCATATTTTGCATAATTATGTTTTAACATAATAATACATTATTATAGTATACTGTCATCATTATATTTTCATTTTATAATTTATTTTATTTTCATAACAATCCTGGGATATAGGTATTATCCTCATTTTATAGGTAAGGAAAATGAGGTAGACAAAAGTTAAGGGGCTTGTTGAGGGTCCCACAGTAGTAAGTGTATGAGGTCCAATTTGAAGGTCTCTCTGATTCTTGGCCCAGCATTGTAATCACAGCACCACCTAGATGCCTATTAATTAAGCATGGACCATATGCCAGGAGCAGCTAGGTGGTAGAGTAGGTAGAATACTGGGTTTGGATTCAGGAAGACTCATTGTCATGAATTCAAATCCGGCTTCAAACACTTACTAGCTGTGAGACCTATGCAAGTCCCTTAATTCTGCTTCAATTTCCTCATTTGTCAAATGAACTGAAGAAGAAAATGGCAAATCACTCCTGTATCTTGGCCAAAAAACAAACAAAACAAAATGGGGAGTCAGACATGATTGAAACGACTGAACAGCAACAACTTATGCCAGGTACCTTGCAAATTCCTGGTGATATGGGGAAAACTTTATGTAATTCCTGTCAAGTTAGATACCTGGTTTCATATGAATTACAATTTTTTAATATTCTATTTGTTCTCCAATAGCCAAGTCACTTCTTTAATCTTCACTATCACTTTCCTCAGTAAATGAAAGCAAATAAACACAAAACAGGACTGTTTAAAGCAACAGCAACAACCACAAACCCCACTTACACACTACTTTTAAAGGGCTTTTAATCATGGTGATCTCATTTGCTTTTAGTACCAACTTAAGTACTTAATGGTGTTTTACTAGATTGAATTCAATGGGATGTAAGCAGACCCAATTTATATTCTAAACATCACTTTGAGGGTTGGGGATTTGTGCAACTTAATAGGATCCTATGAGGAATTTGTTAAGGAAAACTTTGTAAATCCTGCTAAAACAATTTGTTGAATTTGCCCTTTTCAAATGAAATTTCTGTTGGAACAGGTGTGTACCCTTTTGGTTGGGAGCTCTGAGACTGGATCTGTGTTAATACTAACACTCACCAAAGCTCTGTGAAGCTTTGGCTCCCCGAAAAATCTGCCCATATTCAGCTATCTTCATTGCTTCCTGCATTTCATCTGACCTTGTTCCCACTAAGGAGGAGGATAAGAGGGACCTACTTCTATCTGCTTTGTTCAATGCTCGGTCTTTTTGTTGGTAGAATCCAGAGGGTTTCCAAATGCAGGGCTGGTTAATTCATACCTATCAAACCAGTTCTTATTTTTCATTCTGTTTTAAAGAAACAGTGATGGAAAGAACTGGACTAGGGAGGAATTAGGAGATGTGGGTTGGAATCCTTCCTTAGACACCTGCTACTTTAGTGACCTTGGGCAAATCATTCAACAAACTGTGCCATAATTTCCTAGACTGTGACATGGGGGTAATAACATTTGTACTGCAGAATTCATGTGTTTATTGTATGGGGTGCACTTCATAAATCTTAAATATCAGTGAGTCATAGATTAAAAGCTAGAAGGGGTCTTTAAAGTTATCTAGTCTAACTCTCTTATTTTGTAAATGAGGACACTGAAAACTAGAGAAATTAAGAGATATGTCCAAGGTCATATGGCTTGTAAGATATGGAATTCCAACCCAGCCTCCCTGACTCCAAAGCCTCTGCTCTTCACTATGATGCATCTTATAGAAAGACTAATTGTGATTTATTTATGGAAAGATAAGTGAAAAGCCAACAAACACATGAAATCTCTCTTTGGAGGGAGGGAGAGAGAGAGAGACAGAGAGAGACAGAGAGAGAGAGAGACAGAGAGACAGAGACAGAGAGAGACAGAGACAGAGAGAGAGACAGAGAGAGAGGCAGAGAGACACAGAGACAGACAGACAGAGAGACAGAGAAAGACAGAGAGACAGAAACAAAAAGAGAGACAAAGAGAGACAAAGATAGAGACAAAGAGAGTGAGAGACAGGCAGATAGAGAATAGAGATACTGACAGAAACAGAAACAGGGAAAGACAGAGAGATAGAAACATTTGAGAGACAAAGAGAGATAGAGACAGAGAGAGACAGACAAGCAGAGACAGGTAGACAGAGAGATAGAAAGACAGAAACAAAGAGAAACTGACAGAAACAGAGACAGACAGAGAGATGGAGACAGAAACAGGGTGAGACAGAGACAGACAGAGAAAGGCAGAGAGAAAGGAGAGAGACAGAAAGAGATAGGCAGAGACAGAGAAGAGATACATATTACATCATACTCAGCTAGTCAGATCACCCCTGGAATTCTAGGTGAAGTAAGAAGGACCTATATGAATTGCAGCATTCCTAGTGTGTTGAAAACAAAAGCAGGAACAAGTTCAAAACCATACTATGTGACCATGAGTTGAAGTTATTAAACATGTTTAAGGTAGAGAAGACTGGGAAAAGCAAGGCTGTATTTTCAAATATTCAAAATTTAGTGCCTAGAACATAGTTGGTGCTTAATAAATGTTTATTGACTGACTGATGGTTGAAAAACAACAAAAGGCTAATATAGAGGGCTAGTATTGCTTTAAATGCATACTATCTTTCTAAACATTATTAATTTTTTTGGAGGGCAATTGGGGTTAAGTAACTTGCCCAAGGTCACACAGCTAGGTTTTTGTTTGTATGTGCATTGTGTCTGAAGCCGGATCTGAACTCAGGTCCTTCTGACTCCAGGGCCGATGCTCTACTCACTGTGCCACCTAGCCACCCCATCTAAACATTATTATTATACATGAAATGTAGTATACGTTATTCTCCTTCACACATTCTTTTATCTGACCAAACCAGTTTTCCTGTTCACTTTGTCTTTTTGAACTCCCTCAAACAGGACATTTGGTCTTCCATCTCTGTGCTTTTTTATAGACTATGTTTTCCCCTATCCTCAGTCTAGAATATAGTCCTTCCTCACTTCTGCCAACTTTCCTACATGAGGACTTTTTCTAATTCTCCAGCTGCTAATTTAAGCCTTAAGCAAATTAATATATACTTACTTTGTGTATATGTTTAAACTGCTTCAGTATTTGAGAAATATGATAGAATGAAAGTCTTTTAAAGAAGAGACTTCAGGATTATCTTCATATTCCCAGTTTCTGGCACAGAGTAGATTCTCATTAAATACTTTATGATTGATCCATTATACTTTGTTTAAATAATTTAATCATCCAGTAAGTCAGATAGCTTTCTAAATTACTCACAAACTATAGGTCAATCAATAAACATACCCACTGGTGTTTATTAAAGGTATACTATATGCTAAGTATTGTTGTAGTTTCTGGGGACACAAATACAAAAGTGGGCTAATCTCTCCCCTCACAGAATTTATAATATGCTTAAGTAAAATTTCTAGTCTGGAATTTTTTCCAAACTAATGGAATCATAGGTCTAGAATCCTGCTTACTACTTGTCTAGTAAGTCTATCAAAAAAAATCAGTCTGGTATGGCCTGTTCTTGATGAAGCAAACCCATGGCTTTTATTCACCATCAGTTCTTGTGTAAATGAATAAGTGCTATCTCTTTAATGACACACTCTAGAATTTAGAAATTGCAAATTTAAAATCTCAGTTTTCTCACAAAGTCAAAACCCTCTTCCCATTTTTTTATAAGAATATCACAGGAAGGAAAAGTAAGGCACATTTTGTATGATTCCAGAGCAGATTATAAAGTACAATGAATGGAAGTTGTAAGTAGATGGATTTTAGGAACATGTGAAAGAAAGCTGTTTGGAAACTGAATGGGTGAGTTAGAAAGTTCCCATTATTGGAGTTATTCAAGAAAAAGGCAGAATACAAACCTATCGAGAAGTTGTAGAGGGGATTAACAAATTAGATATAAGTTAGAATCAATGGACTCCCATATTCCTTCCAAATCCTGAGATGCAATGATATTTGTAGGCCATCATACTTTGCTCTTAATCTTCAAGAATAACTTAAATATTAAGAGAACTAGAACTTCCTGACTTTTCATAGAATTGTTGAATCTCACATTTAGGATATCAGGGGTCATCTAGCTGAAACCATTTCTACACAGGAATCATCTTCATAATATCCTGTATAAGCAGTCATCTATTCTTAATTAGAAGACCTCCCATTAAGCAAAACATGCTACCATGGAGAAGGAAGTAACTCTTTTTAGGATAGATCTAATTGTTAGGAATTTTTTCTTTCAATCAAGTCTAAATTTGATTTTCTTTTTCTTTTTTTTTTTGCAACCATCACTCCATTACTCAAGGTCGTTACTCAGGGGTCAAGTATAGCTAATATGATTTCATTTTCATGTGATAGATTTCCAAATATTTAAAGACTGCTACCCTGAGACTTTGGGTCTTTTCTGAGAGAAATGTTCCCTGTTCCCTTAGTCTATTCTACTATGGAAAGCTTTTCAGTCTCCTTACCATCATAATCACTCTCTTCTGAACACTATCTAGTTTGTCACTGTCCTACCTAAAGTATGGTACAAATGAATTCAATACTCCATATGTGGTCTGACCAGGGCAGAATATAGCAGCATAATCTCCTGCCTCATTATGGGTACTGTAATTCTCTAAATGAAACCTAAGATGGCAAAAGCCATTGTGACTGCCTTATCACATTATTGACTAATATTGAACCTGTGATCCACTAGAAAATCCTCAGATGTTTCTCAGACGAATTCCTATTTAACTATTCTTTCCCTATGTTGGATATGTGAAGATAATTTTTGAACTCAGGAATATGAATTTACATTTGTCTTTATTAGAATCCATGTTATTGAAGTCTGCTCATTATTTTAGCCTGTTGAGATCTTTGTGGATCATGAATTTATAGTCCAACATCTATAGCTATTTCCCTTAAAATGGTAGTAATATTTATATAGCATTTTAAGGTTTGCATAGTACTTCACAACTGTTATCTCACTTGATCCTCACAAAAACCCTGGGAAGTAGATGCTATTATTACCCACATTTTAAAGGTGAAGAAATGGAGGCAGACAGAGGTTAACTGGCTTGCCTTTGGTCATACAACTAGTGCTTGAGAACTCAGTTCTTCCTGACTCTAGGTCCAGCATTTAACCCACTTTGCCACTTACCTATATCAATGACAAATTTGATAAACATTCCATCTAGGACCATCTTAATCGGAATCACAGATAGAAATGTTGAACAGCACAGGGTCAAGCACAGATACCTAGGATACACCCAAGAGAACTTTCTATGGGTTCATATCATTTCATTAATGACTCTTTGGGAGTCAGTCCTTCAAACAGTTCCCAATCCACTTAGTATCCTATTAGCCCATATCTCTCTATCATGCCTGCAGGGCTAACATGAGACTTTTAAAAATGCTTTACTAAAATCCATGTGTATTTTGACTGTAGAATCCTGCTCACTACTTGTCTATCAAAAGTCTATCAAAAAATGAATATGGTATGACCTGTTCTTGATGAAGCTGGGCTGGCTTTTATTCACTATTGTTTCTTATGTAAATGAATACATGCTATCTCTTTGATGACACATTCTAGAATTTAGAAATTGCGAATTTAAAATCTCAGGTTTCTCACAAAGTCAACCTTGGCCAAATTAGAATAATTTATACAGAGCATCTTCTAAGTCTTAGTGCAGTGTTAAGCAATTAAAACAACTAAATTAATCTGTAAGAAATTAAGATGTAGCAATATTCATAAGATGGCATACAAAGTGAGGGTTTTTTCATTTCCCTGACCTCCTCTCACATTCTTCTATCAAGTTTTTTCACTTGTTCAACAGTCTTTGAATTTAGTCTGTTTCTACCCAGAAAATTTAGAGTGTGGTGCACTTCCCATTCTCTTTGTCTATTTCCTACTGGCAATATCATATATCTGCTTCCTTCCTTCCTGTATTCTTCATATTTACATTCAATCCTCCAGATCATTATGACCTACCCAGCCCACATTCTACAGATCCCCTGGTGGCTGTATTTCTATATCTATCCAGTTGTGCTAAGTGGCTTTAATTCATATTTTTTGTGAATAGACTGTAAAACAAAAGTTTAATTACTGCCAAAAGAGAACATTGAAGGACATAAGCTTGACTGTGTGGGAATTTGTAGGGGCAAAGGTCTTAGAAACATTCATAAATCACCACTATGTACTAATTCTATAAGTGTCTTATCCCTGAAACAGAATGGACTTTTAAAATTAAATGTCTTTCAAAATAGGTGTAAGCGTAACTCAAGTTACATAATTGGAAAAATTCCTATGTGAACACCCTACAGATTTAGCAATAGAATAAACCAATCCAATTTATTTTTATTCTAGAAAAAAGACATATATATGCTTGACATCTTAATGGTAATAGACTTACAGATACCTTAGTACCTTATGAGCAGTGATTCTTCAGTATTTCCTTAGATTCACTCCAAACAACATTTTTATTGGTAGTATTGTAGCTGAATGATCCACTAATTCCTATTAAAGGGCATTTAGGCTAAATCAAACTCTGGATCTACAATTTAGATAAACTAACATATTGGTTTATTCCCTTGGTAAGTTATTTACAGTTACATATATGGTTATAAAAGCAGGTTAATTTCTCTGCTCAAGTTTTGTGTTTTAATGGTGTTCAAAATATTTTCTTCTGCTTACTGAATGTACATTCATGTACATGTATGAGTGCTTTAAAGGAGGTAATTGACAACTGAATCCATTATCTCTGAGGATGCCTCAAGTCCTTGCATCTTCCACAGAACCTAGGATAGTGCTTAACATACAAGACATCAGGGGCAGCTAGGTGGCACAGTGAATAGAACAGAGTCCCTGGTGTCAGGAGGACCGGAGTTCAAATCTGACCTCAGACACTTAACATTTACTAGCCGTGTGACCTTGGGCAAATCACTTAACCCCAATTGCCCTTCCAAAAAGCAAAAAAGAACAAACAAAAAACCATACAAGACATCACTCAATTCTACAAACATTATTAAGTAACTACTTTGTGACAAGCATTAAGGCCACAAAGAAGTGTGACACAATCTCTGTCCTCAAAGAGTTTTATAATATTGTAGTGGTGGGGTGGTGTTTATAAATAGTGAAAAAATAGTATTTGTGAAGGCAAAGGAGAGATCCAGACAGTGCCCTATTTAATTCAGTTCAGTTTAATTCAACATGAACTTATTAATTATCCATTACATTCCAAGAGCAACACCGGGTGTTGTTATTTGGCCTTTGTTTCTAAGAGGATCAATGACATTGTGGGCTGATGTCTTGATTTGCATGTGAATTGGATTTAAGAGAGGCAGAGTTGTATAAAGTAATCAGCCTCATTCTCTCTTCCAGAATAATCAAAGTCCAGTGGCAAGACATAAGTTAGTTCAACTGGAAATGGCCTGCATGACCATATCTTTGATATGTGACCAAGTTCTAAGCATTCCATAGCACCTGTTTCCACTGTCTTTATGACTGTTGGAACAAATTGTTCTTGTCCACCCATTCAACAGGGCCTGGGGAAGGAGCAGAGTCTTCATATTCTTGGGGTAGACATCCCCTTCATTCACTGATGGATTTGAGGCCTGTTGGTTACCTCAACTTGGTTTAGCTTATCTGCCAAAATGATTTTTATTAAGGTGTGGCCACTATGCAAACTATAGCTTTTTGAAGACATAGTTGGGTGGTAGGTGAAACTGAAAGGGAATGAGGATCCCAGAAAAGGGCTGGGCAAACCCTCACACCAGAGATGCTCATCCTCTCTGAGCACCCCATATACCATAATGCCAGGTACTGAGGATAGAAAGACAAAAATAAAGACTCTATTTCACTAAATTCTACTTTTGGAAAAGAACTCTGAGAATAATAAAAGATCTCATGCAGCTGGTGGAAGTGGTTCCAAGGAGCATAGGTGAAGAGGAACTGAATGTCAACTGTTGTATTGAGAATCAGCGAGTGACACCATTAATAAGCTTACCTCTAGAGGATAGGACAAAGAATGGGAGTCAAGGAGGGACTTGGCTAACTCTACCCAAGCCTCGGGGCCTGCAATGTCCTCAGGGGCTGGCTCCCCTCAGGGTACAGCAGGGACAGCTCTTTTCTTCCTCTTCTCAGAGTCTGAAGCTCTGAGGTCTCCTCAGTGACACACAATGCTGCAGTCTTTCTGGGGCCTCCAAAATGTTATAACGAGAATCATCGAGTGAGACCATTAATCATTTTAAGTGGAGCTTTAATTTCTGGCAACTACCAGGGGTCATGTACCCAAATCAGGCAGTCCTAGGATGTATATTCTTGGGACTTATATAGACAAAAGCCACAACATAACAGTTACCAAGAGGAAACTACACCTTGAGCAAGGAGGGAAAATACAGAAGCCAAAAGGTAACAATCAGTTTGTTGCCTAATGACCCATTAGTTGCCCAACTGGAAAGTCCCCAAGTAACAAGGAAGGGGGTGGGGGGTTATGGGTCCCAGGTACAAAGTTTGGGCAGGTGTCCTAGGTGAACTTACCCAAGTCAGGAGAGATGGGGAAGCTTCATAAAATGGTGGTTAGAACAAACTATTTGGACAGCCTTTAAAATTCATGTTAGTATATAATATAATATCAACTCTGTAGGTCACTTAATAGGCCAGTATGACTGGGAATTAAAGTATATAGGAGACAATAATGTGAAATAGATCTGTGCAGCTTGGTTGGAGCTATATCACAGAGTATTTATGCCCAACAGAGAAGTTTATGCTCTGTTTGGAGGCATCAAGGCTCCATTGAAGTTTGTACAGTGCTAGAGTGACATGATCAGACTGGAGCTTTGGGAATATTGGTTTTTCAGTTATGTGTAGGAGGAATGTGAGAGGGGAGAAACTGGAGGCAAGGAAATGAATTGGGAGGCTACTGGGATAATCAGGTTAGGGGTGATGAGAATGTGCATAAGGACATTTGCCTGGTGAATGAAGAGAAGTGGGTGAATAGAGACAGACATTGTGGAGATAGAATCTGGAAGACTTGACAGCAGTTTAGATATGAGAGAGAAGAGAGGGGAGTCTAACATTTGATGAGGGAGAGATCAGTATCAGATGAGAAATCAGGAAAGATTTCATGGAGAAAGTGACAATTGAAAGGTTTTTCTAGGAAGGAAATTTTAGCAAAAAGAAAGATGAGGAGAGAATGTATTCAGATAATTCTACAGTGAGCTCCTCAGGGAGAGCAGGCTTTGTCTTTTGCCTTTCTTTGTATTTCCATTGCTTAGCAATGCACAATGCCTGGAACACAGCAGTCACTTAATAAATGTTTATTGACTGAATTTACCAAACATATTTATTATGTACCCACTGTGTGCCAAGCATTGTGCTAGGCATTGGAAATATTAAGACAAAAATAAAGTAGTTCTAGTTCTCAAGGAGCTTACATTTTAGAAGGAAAGATGTGTGTGTGTGTGTGTGTGTGTGTGTGTATACGTGATTTCAGGCATATGAGATATTCCCAATGTAATAGAGCTTTCCCGTGAAAATGTACAGAGGTGAGAGAGTACAGGGCATGATTAGAGAGTAGTCTAGTTTGGTTAGACAAGGTGAAAGGGCATGATATGAGATAAAACTGGAAAAGTCCATTGGAGCCATATTGTTGAGGACTTTAAATTTCATGCTAAGGTGTTATTCTCTAGGCAATGGGGATTTGCTGGATTTTGTGCAAGAGGATGGGGTGGGAACGAACAAATTCTGCATTGGAAAAATCAGTTTAGTAGTTGTGTGTCCAGTGTTGAAGAAGTAGAAATAACACTGATGCCAGAAGGCATGTGTAAATTTTGGTTTTCCTTCAGAATGATAATATGGATTGAGTACTAGGCTTGGGATCAGGCAGACACTCTGCCTCAAACACTAACTGTGTACCCATGGCAAGTTATGGCTTCTTTCAGCTTATTTCTTCATCTGTAAAGTGGGTAGATATTATCTGTTAATTCTTCATATTGTTGTGTTGAAGCTAAAATGATGTATATGAAAGCCAAATATTACTTCAGAGGTATGTCTTTATCACTCTAAATATTTTACTCCTCTGATAAAATTTTAATATCAAATTCTAATCAAATAGTAATGTTAATAATAAAGAAGCATTCTCTTAAGCTCATAAATGTATCTATGCCCCAAATAATCCCTTTCAAGGTTTATGATTTAAGAGGCAAAAGGATCCCAAGAGAACTAAGCTTGAAATTATTTTCAAAGATATCACTTTATGCCTTTGTTGATTATTAAATAGTATAAAATATTTACTGAAAAGTAAAATAGTGAAACTGAAGCCAAATACTTTGACCACATAATGAGAAGACAGTACTCATTGGAAAAGCCCCTGATGCTGGGAAAGATCGAAGGCAAAAAAAGAAGGTAGAAGATGAGATGTATAGATAGTATTGTGGAAACCATGAATGTGAACTTGGAAAGACTTTGAGAGATAGTGAGGGATAGAAGGTGCTGGTGTATTATGGTCCTTGGGGTCATGAGCAGTTAGACTAAACCGAACAACAAAAATAACACAGGGAGGTATTTATAGAATCGTTTTCAGTGTTTTCTGTAAGTATAATAAATTACTACATTTACATAAAGCACTCCTATTAGCTAAACACTATAAATTTAGAAGAGGTTAAATTTGAAATTTTAGAGTTTTAATGACTCATTCTCCACTATTTTACAGTGTTCCAAAAGTCTTAGTGCAGTTTTAAGTCTTTAGTTAGCTAAAAATGCAATAAGACCTTTGAGATATCTTAGACATGAAGAAAATGCCAAAATCTCCTCCTTGACATGAAAATACTGTCTAATTAATCCTCTTTTTGTATATGGGGCTTGATTAATTGATTCTGTGTTTGGAATTGGGGTTGAGACACAGGGATGTAGGGATAAGACGAAGATATTATTTTACAATTAACAAAGAAGAAAGAAACCCTATGTGAAATTTCTGCTCCTTAATTTCTATTCATACTAACATGTGGGTTAGTTTTATTCTGTCTTTCTTCCAAAAATAAAAGGACTCCTTCATCAAACAAACAACCAAAAAATAAGCATTTATTATGTGTCAACTATGTGGACATTTAAAGACAAAAAATAAACTAGCAAGGCAATTTCTATCAGGGAAAACAACATATATATGTATATATATATATATATATATATATATATATATATATATATATATATATATATATATATATATATATATATATATACATATACATACATACCTTCATTTGATCTTACTCCATTTATCTAGATTTCCCCTTTTCCTCTCCCCTTCATGCCCAAACTTGCTGTAAACATCATGGTAAACATTGTCTATACCTGGTGTTTCCATTTTCCCACTGCCTACTTTCTCTTTAGCCATCACTTCTTAGATGTCCAGTCTCTATTCCTATCATTCAGCCAGTCAACAAATATTTGTGTTAAATTATAGGAAAACAAATAAAAAAAAAGAAAAATGAAACAACTCTTTGTCTAGAGGAATTTCTATTTTAACAAGTGAGACAAGTAAATATATAAAATAAAGATGAAGAGAATAAATGCAAAGTAGTTAGATGCAAGCTATTTGGGAGAGAGAACATTATCAGACAGAAGTCTATGAAGATGAATGTCATTTTCTTAAATTTACCCTCTTAATAGTCACCTTTAGCTTCCTAATTGTTAAAGCCAAAGGTCTTTTTGCTTTTGTTCTTCTGAGGTGTTATTCTAGATCACTACTGATTAGAGACTAACAAATTAAAACAACTCTGAGGTACCATCTCACACCTATCAGATTGCCTAATATGACAGAAAAGGAAAATGATAAATTTTGGAGAGGATGTGGACAAACTGGAACACTAATGCATTGTTGGTGGAGTTGTGAAGTGATGTCACCATTCTGGTGAGCAATTTGCAACTATGCCCAAAGTGCTATAAAACTGTGCATATCCTTTAATCCAACAATACCACTACTAGTTCTATATCTCAAAGAGATTTTTTAAAAGGGAAAATTATATATTTGTATAAAAAGTATTTATAAAAACTCTTTTAATTGTAGCAAAATTGAGGGGATGTCCATCAGTTGGGGAATGACCTACCAAGTTGTGGTGTATGATTGCAGTTGAATACAATTGTGCTATAAGAAATGATGAGCAGGCTGACTTCAGAAAATAAAGCAAAACAAAACTTGGAAAAGATTTACATGATCTGATGCAAAGTGAAATGAACAAAACCAGGAGAGCACTGTATTTGCCAACAGCAATATTGTATAGGGATCAACTGTGAATGACTTAACTATTCTCAGCAGTGTAATGGTTCAAGACAATTCCAAACAGCCCATTATGAAAAAATATTACCCATCTCCAGAGAAAGAACTGATAGAGTCTGAATATAGATTTAAGGAAAAATGCATTTTTCACTTTCTTTATTTTTGTCATTTTTTGTCTGTGTTTTCTTTCACAACATGACTAACACGGAAATATGTTTTACATGATTGCACGTGTATAGTCTATATCAAATTGCTTACTGTTTCAGGGAGAGGACAGGGAAGGAAAGATAGGAGAGAATTTGAAATTCTAAAAAACAAGAATGATAAAATTGCTTTTACATATAATTGGGAAAAAATAAAATATTCAAAAATGTTTCTTCTTTTTGTCTTTCTAGTTTTCTCAATTTGAAAGTGCAGTGACCACTCACAGGTTCAGTCCATTCTGAGCATCAAGGATACATGAGTCTGCATTTCTGTGTTTTGAGACCCTGATCACTGTGCAAATTGTTTTGTGATGGTCTTCTGATCTAAGGCAGACAATTAATTCCTCTTGGGAGGATATAGGATTCTCCTACTGACCCCTGATTTCTACAACTGGGTTCACAGTGTCCTAGTCTATGTCAATAGATTAAGTCCTTATGACTAAGGAAAGCCCCATGGGCCAGCCAGAAACATGGGAAAAACAATCCTTTAATGAGTTTGGGTACTGAGAATAATATCTAGAACAATGAAAATCAGTTCAATGCAAAGGTTTATTTTAAACAATGGGGAAGGGAGAGAGGAAAAGGGGACTAGACATATACATTAGCATAGGGTGTAGCTCATGTAAGGGCAGCACTGTATTGAGGAACATAGACATGGATCCATTCAACAGAAAAAGGGTACTCCAGTGGGTAAGGGTATTCTTGCTAGAGAGGACAGTATGGTCCAAAGTACTCTCCTGATTGTTCTTTTGCAATGATTTTGGATAACATCCTTAGAACTAGCCAAATTGCATATCAGAAATCATAGCAAAATATTATTGGGAGGGTGGGGGTGTTTTGTTATCAGGGAAAAAAGGCAAACAGGTTGTAGACAAAATATTATTTGAGGGATTGTATATCGGAAGGAAAAACAATTTGGTGGTAGACAATGGTTTGGGAGACATATCTATACCAACATTCAAACATTTTTATAGTCAAAATTGTTTCATGAGTATGGTCTGCAAGCTTATAACCTCCTTTAAGGAGAGACTGTCATGATGATCTCAAAACCATCAGATCTACTTTCATAACAATGGTTTCCATGAATAGATTTTATAAGCTACAGACTCCTTTAAGTGGAAACCGTCATGGTAATCTCAAGACCACCAGGTCCAATTTTATAACAGACTGCCTGAAGGATATCTATCTCTAATTGTGTATCTCATGTCAGATACGTGTCCACAGTTGAACTTAGGATATTCCTATCAAAAATGTGTTCTTATAACTTCATTATTCTGTTACAGGCACCATCATTCACCTCAACTTCCATGTCCAGCACTTTGATATTATTTCTAAATCTTTCCCCTCTTTCCTCTCATGTGCCATCAGTTACCAAGACCTACTAAATTACCAAGTTCTGTCTCTGTAATTTATTTTGCACCTGTCTTCCCTTTTCCTTTTCACATTTTTAGCATATGTCTTTCTTACCACTTGCTTAGAAAACTTCAATAGCCTGTACCCTCTTTCACTCCGAATAATTTATGCTATTCTCAGATTTATTGCTTAGAAATAAATGAATGAAAAAAAAAGTATTTATTGAGTTTTTACTATGTGCAAAACACTGTACTAAGTGTTGAGAATACAAATAGAAAAGCAGACAGTCATGCCTGCTGCATTCCCATTCACCATTTACACAGTTTCCAAAAGTGATTTTCCTAAAGCACAGATATGACCATTGCAGTCCCCTCCTCAATAAAGTCTTTTGGTTCCTTATTACTCCTAGGATCAAATATAACCTAATTTGTCCAACATTTAAAACCTTTCACAACCTGTCTTTAGCCTACCTTTCCAGCCTCATTACTCATTGTTTCCTTCACACACTAAGGTAAGATCCAGTCAAATTGACCTCCTACCGCTTCATCCATAGGCTTCCACTTCCTTTTGCACTGGTCCCCATAGCTGTAGTGTGCTTCATCTTTTCTTTGGCCTCTCAGAACTGCCAATGTTCTTCAAGTCACAACTTCAAGTCTGTCTTCTACAAACCTTTTTCTGATTCTTCAGACTACTAGCACCGTGTAGGTTTAGAGCAGAAAGGAATGGTCCCTGATGGTAAAGCGATAGAGTGAAGCACCCTAACCCCCTGAGAATCAGCTCTGGTGTTCAGGCACCAATCCAAGTTTGGTTTCTCGCCTAAGTGTGAGGGGTGACATATGGTTGACTCTAGGTTCTAAATTCCTTCAGGGAGCACACCATGTGGTCTGGAAAGCTCTGAAAATTCTGTAGTGACCATGTTTCCCTATGAGCCAAGAAGCCATTTTTTTTTTTGCCTTTTTCCCCCACTGGGTTATAGAAGGCCATTCAAGTACTAGGTGAGTACTAATAAAGTTGTAACCTTTGACATGTTCCTTGTTTGTTGAATCTGCAGAATTTGGACTTGGAGGTCAAGGTTATTTTTTTTTACTATACATATGAGACTGGATAAGATTATGCCACATTGAGTGTTTTGAGACTCTTTTCTGTGTGGCCCTGGGGAAACATATGAAAATACCATAGTTATTCCTCCCCCGAGATCCTGGAAGAGTATTACAGAGTGGGGACATGGACAATGTGTTGAACACATATCTAACCCCTGACAATTTGCCAAGGACAACATTTTTTTTCTTTTTTGCAAACAGTAGGGGGAAATGTACCTAGGGTTTGTCTCAAATACACTTGCTTAACTGACACAATTTCCCCATGTGGAGAAACTGGGAGGCCTGCTTCTGGAAAAATTATAATGACATGTTTTGAAATCCCCTTATAATAACTGTGTGGCATGTTTAGATATTCTATAAATACCCAAGCTGGTTGGGCCTTTTAAGATTCGCTCTTTAGCCAGAACTGAAATAACTTCAGAAAGGAATGAGTTAGCTTTATCTAGCTCTTTTTGCTATATATGGTGACTCTTTGACTCACGGCATTTGGGAAGTGACCATGCTGTAAAGGAGAGGCCTTGGAGACATCTCCCTATCAAATGAATGTAGCTCCAGAAAACAGGTCTTGGTCGTTGGCCTTAGGTAAAAGAAACAGAATCCTTTGACCTTGAAAGTTCAAAAGTTTAGGAAGTTGCTCCAAAATCTCAATGATCTTTAGTCAGGTCACATCTGGAGAAGAACCTTGTGGTATTAATTCTATGTAGGAAATGAGCTAAGTTATGAGCCTATTCCTTAAGAATCTGAGATGGAATAGTGGAGAGGATGTCTCCAAAATGTTGGGAGAAATGTCTATTCATTTGTTCTTGCTATACCTTTGAAGTAAATTTTAAAAAATCATTTGTGATTAAGTGAATACATTGAACTGGGGTACTAATCTGTGAATGCTAAAACTGGGGAAACATGAATGGAGGGTCTTGAAACAATTATTTTATGGAACAGATACTTCACATACCAAAAAAATTACCCTTATACCCTGAGGTGAAGATATAGCAGCCTGGTTTTGGAAGAATAAGTCATAGTACAATTGCTGTACACTTAATACATATTTGTTTATTAATTCAGTGACTGAAAGGTCCTATAAAGCTAGGGAGGTTTTGATATTGGCCCAATGATAGGCTGTTTTTCAGTTAAGGATTTGCCTTGCTCATTTTGGAGACATTCATCCCCAAGGGGTCTGTAAGGTGATGAAAGTTCTAGGCATAGCAACTTTCAAAGACTATCTTCAAAGTTACAGAGAAGATATAATCTGAATTGATGAAAGGGCTACCACAATAAAATCAGAGAAACATGAAAATGATGAAATAAGGTATTTTACATGGGGTAGAGCCATTATGTCATGTTCTTGAATTATATCAAAGTTGTAGTCGTTAAAATAAACTTTTAAAATAAACTATCATTAATGAATGAATAAATGAAGTATTTATTAGGTGCTTACTATGTACAAAGCACTGTTCTAAGTGTTGGGAATACAAATAGAAAAGTGAGACAACCCTCAATTCTAATGGGGTCAACAACACATGCAAAAGTTTCAGCTGTTTAGTCAGTTGGAAAGGTCCCGAAGGTATAACAGCAAAGCAGATAATAATGCTTCTTTTTAAATATCATTTCCACTGCTAAAATAATGTTCATTTTAGATATTGATTTCTGGTTCAATTTTACCCGGGACATTGTTGACAAAAATTTTGTTTTGGGGGTCTTCAATATAATCTTTTTTTTTTTCTTTTTAAAGCAATCAGGGTTAAGTAACTTGCCCAAGGTTACATGGCCAGTTTTTTTTTGTTGTTTCGTTTTGTTTGTGTGTGTGTGTGTGTGTGTGTGTGTGTGTGTGTGTGTGTGTGTGTGTGTATAGCTGTTAAGTATCTGAGGCCGGAACCGATCCCAGGTTGTCGCAATTCTGGGACCAGCGCTCTTACTCACTGTGCCACCTAACCGCTCCAGATGTGGCTGTAATCTTGAAGGGGCAGTTGTCAAACTGCATTTCAGGGGTTGCTTTCCAGGATAAAGGTTGCAGACCCTGGGTTGGAAGTGTTGCTGTCCCCAAGGCTCTTAGGTTTAGGGCCATGAGCTATTTCCATCAAGATCTGAGGGGAAAAGGTGATCAAGATGGTTATGGTGGTTTAACTTGATTGGCAAATGCTGCCTCTCATCTCTCCTTCAGAGTGCCTTGATGTCTCAGAGTGCCAGCTTTATTAGCTCACCTGCCCTCTGGGTGGCACTAGATTGGCAACTGGTAGGCATGGCTGACCCTTTCTCCATAAAAGTCATCTTGGATGATGGATGTGAAAACTTGGCTGGAAATGAGATCAATAGTGTGGGAGTACTGCTATTCCTGGAATCCTGTGCCTATCTGATTGTGTGTGGCAGTTGGTCAACATTTGCTTTTGCTGATGAGGAAAGTGGACCCCTTCTCCATAATGATTTTTCACCTCAATGATATTATAAAATCTGGTCTGAAAACAAGTCCGACAGGATGGGGAACACTGCAATTTCCAAGCTTTTTGGGTTGAGAGTCTAGGCTGTTTCCATCAGAGTCTGAGTAGTGATGGTTCTCAAGGTCATGTTGTAATTTGATCTGCTTGGCACTTGCTGTCTCCTATCTCTCCCTCTGAGTGCCTTTTGCTTCAGCCAGGCTGACTTGTCTGCTTTCTGGGTGGCTATTAGGTGGTAGCTGATAGGGATGGCCGGTCCCTTCATAAGGTAACTTAAGGATTCTAACCAATCCTCTTCCATTCTGTATTTGTGTATTTGAATTTTTTGAACCTAGGCATATAACTTTATCTTTATCCTCACTGGAAAACAACTGTTTTGTTATATCTGACTCATCTCTTCAACTGTGTGGAGATTTCTGAGAACTGGAGGATTTTGATTCTGTCATTCATTGCATTAATTATACCTTACTTGATTATAAGGTCCATTTGGAGGAGTCCTATTTCTTTTAGAACCTTTGTTTCTCATATAATCTTAGATGGAAGGGTTGCTAAAGATTGTCTTCTAGATGGGACCACTGAGGCCCAGAAAGGTTAATTAACCTGAAGGATGTAAATAGTAAAGTTGGAATTTGAATCCAGATATTCTGACTCTGAAATCCAGAACTCTCCATTTCACTGTCCTATGCATCTCAAGGCCTAACATTGTACCTTGTATTCAGTAGGCATTTAATAAATGTTTCCTGATATTCATTAAATTCATCACTTGACACTTGGATATAATTTTATTTAAATTTTTTCCTATTTTTTTATTTCAAGAAGAAAAAACATACAGAACCATATTCCTTCTTTCCCCCCACCCAAGTAGTCTAGTATATTCTAGAAAGCTTTTCATTTTTATTTGATGATGAGATCTACATATGAATATTTCATACCTGGATTAGTTAGACATCTTGTCAACCCACTAGACTAGGTTGAAAATACTTTTAAAAAGTTTTTTCCTTCCTCGAGTAATTAGAATTTTGGTAAGTTCAGATGTTTTACCCGAGAATAGTTTTAGACTTCTAAACAGGCTGTGTCAATGAGTAACACTCTGTCATGTATAAATAAATTAAAATGCATTTGCTGATGCTGACAAAAATCTGAATATAATAAATAAATATTGGAGGAATAATTCTACACAAGGTCACCTTCTGGCAGAGCCTGACTTTGTCATTATATGTAATAAGGTTGGTGTGTGTGTTTTTCTCTCTAATCTAGCAGAAGAAAAAAAAGAATGAATCTTTAAAAAATGGCAAAGTTGGAGTCTCCCTGTGTAACTCATCAAGTAAATGAAATATTCATAGATGAAGTTTTTCTTTTTATCATTATGAATCCTAGCATTTATTTTCAAGATGGTGATGAATATTGTACCTTAATATAAAATTTGCAACCCTATTTTATGTGAATTCTGGTTTTTAAACATTTGAACATTCAATAGGGATTTATATTTAGAATGTGATTAATTTACATGTAGTGCTACTATAGACCTCTTGGACTAGATGCTCATTTCACCAAGCACCAAAAACTTAATAGGAGAAATCTGTAAACGCAAGTTTTCATATTTAAAAACATATAAGGGTGATGGTGGTGGTTCAGTCATGAGTGTACTTTCCCAGATCAAGCATTTTTTAAAAATCTCTACTTCAACATGTACATATCTGAACCAGAACTAAAGTATGTGTGTTATATATGTGTGTGTATGTGTATGTGTATATATATATATATATATATATATATATATATATATATATATATGAACACACATATGTTTTTATGTATCTATCTCTATATGTTGGCCTGTTTTGATTCTTGCTTTCAAGGTGGCATGTGAGACACAACTACTAGGAGGAACCATGCAGGGAGAAGGGATTCTGCCCTGTCTTCTGCTTATAATGTTTTCATGAACTCCTATTACTTTTGTTTCTTTTGTGTTAATTCTGTCCTGATCTTCAGTGAATGGATAATCTGAGAAGAGAGTACTCAGGTGACAGGGACATCCACCAAAAATCCTGGCTGACAAACAGTTAGTAGCAGTGTTCTAGAGTAGCAGTGGAAAACAACAGAGCATGGAGGTAGAAAATCAGTCCTTGTGGTTGCTATGTTTTCTAGAAAGACATTGACCACTTTACCCAAATGAGGGTTACACAGAAGAGGAACTTCCTGATGAAAGAGAAAAAAATAGACTATTTGTAATTTGAATATGTTCTTCTTAAAGAGTCTGTGTGTACAAGGGGAGAGTTTACTCCTCTATAAGGGGATGGGTGGATTTGTTTCAACTATTGTTATCACTAGACCTTAACTATAAATTCCTTTTCTATATGGGGGTGTTTATAAACAACAACACTAGAAACTCAAGTAACTTTCTGGGTTACCCCTAAAACCTTGAGGGGAAAAATATTAATTTGCTCTCTAGGGACAAAGCCTAGTAGCTTGAGTAAAGGTTGAAGGAGTTGGATTTTTGGAATGAGAGAGAATGATGAGTCAAGTATGACTGAGGTTTCAAATATAAAACATATTTAATAAATGCTTTTTTATTCAATTTACCACAGTAATGAAAAACAAATTAAATCAAAACAAAACAAACAACCCCCTCCCAACAATCAAATATCATAAATCACCAGGCTATAAGGGACAATTGCTGTTCACCCCATCCCCACATTAGTATTTGACTGACCAAAGATATAATGTCTACATATGATTCACAATTGTGAATATAAGCTCAGCCTCTTGTTCAAATTTTCTTTTGTGTAGCAACTAGGGCAACATGTGACTGGCCTATGCGTTATATTTTCAGTAAGAAAGCAGAACCATGCTTACTTGGCACCCAGATTTTCATTAGAGTTTCTTAGCTAGAGCTTGACCAAGCTGGACGTAAATTCAACTTGCTAAATACACACCATTATAACAATGTACCATCCGTTCTCTTTGGGGCCTAGTTTAAAAGTTTTTGTAATGGATTTCTCCAGATGATTTGATTCCTACTTTGGAACTCACATGGGATGTAATTGCTTCTGTCAAACACTGATTAGAAGGGTGTTGGAATAAAAGATGCTGCTGTATCCCCTGAAGAGAAGAACTCATTTGGCTAATCCCCACCAAAGATCCACATCCATCTGTTTTTAGTTGCTGTAGTCTCTATGTATCAGCAACTTTCTAGACTATGCTCCATGAAATTAACAGCCTAGTTATTGCAGAAAATGAGTGACTAAACTTGGTTAAATTTTATAATTCAAGTTCCAGGTGGGTTTGGAAAAGAATTGAAACTATGCTCTCAAATGTTCTACACAAAGTGTCCTTCATTGGAAATAATAAATCAAATGTAAGGATTTGTGGTATGTTGTGCCTCTGTGGGTTGTGTGTCCACATGGATCTTTCTGGATATGGCTTACAGGTAGACATGAACAGGTATTTCTAGAGTATCCTTTGACTACTCTTCTCCAAGGGACACTTGTCTCTTCTCTACTATTACCAGTTTGATCCCTCATCAGTTGTGTTTTCCCCATTCTAGAGGCCTGGTACTAGCAGCTTGCTTTAATTAAACCACTTAACATAAGATAACTTTTATAAAACAATATTGACTTCAAATATATAGCAAAAAAAGATACAAGTATTTTTCCTTGACACCTTAAGGACAGAATACAGTCCCTACTTCACTGTAATCTGGGAGAGGGCACTGTTGACTTCCTTGGCTTCCTTTAAGTACCAACTAAAATCATCGTCTGCAGGAAGCCCTTCTTAACTTTTCTTAATTTGATTACCTTGCCTCTCTTACTTATTTCCTATTCATCCTGTATATAGTTAGTTTGTAAATATCTGTTGCTTGTTGTTTCCACTATTAGACTGTAAGATCCTTGAGAGCAAGGACTTTCTTTTTATTATTTTCATATCTTCGGTACTTGGCACAGTGCCTGACACGTGTTGTTGTTCTATCATTTTCAATTGTGTCCAATTTTTTCTGACGCTATTTGGGGTTTTCTTCGTAAAGATATGGGAGTGGTTTTACAGATGGGGAAACTGAAGCAAATAGGGTTAAGTCATTTGACCCAGGTCACACAGCTAGTAAGTGCCTGAGGCCAGATTTGAACTCAGGAAGATCAATCTTCCTGACTCCAGGTCCAGGACTCTACACACTATGCCACCTAGCTGCCTGCCTAACACATAGAAGATACTTAAGTATTCATTGAGCGAATATTTGATAGGTTCAAATTAGCTCATTTAAAGTTTATGTCCAAGCATAGCACCCGTGTTGACTTCTGCTTGGCTGGAATACTGACAGTAACAAGATGATTGATCTTAGAATCTTCAATGTTGCTGTAACAACATGGGCATGCATTTGTGGATTCATGGATTCCTATGGTTTATCCCCCCAGCCCTTGAAACTCTCAGAGTTGGGGACTCCATCTTTGTTCCTTGAATGGAAAAGAATGAATGAAAAGGACAAGGATGTCCTGTTTCTCAAGGGGCAAGGTATTTTTTTGTGTGGGAACAATCTACAGCATCCTAATCCTTATAGCATGGTCTCACAGGACGTGGATAACCTCTGGAGCTCATTCTAGAGATTAAATTCTACTACTAGAACCCCAGTTTCATGGCATCTCCCCTTTTCTTCTTCCTTGTCTTTCTTCTTCAGTTTTTTCCTTTTCTTCTTCTCTTCCTTCCATAGCCTCTTATATTTAAATTCTGGCTTAGAGAGTCTCCAAAATCAGCTGAAAATGTAAACTATTCCTTGCTTAATGACAACTTAACAGAATTTTAGCTTGAGGAGGAGGACCAAAATTCAACTGTAGGAAATTTGAAGAACTGGACCAAAATTTGTTGAACAATATCTCTCCCCTAAAAAATAAACATATTTTAGGGGTCTTCTGTGGTCATCATGCCTCCATGGTTTCTAAGACTTTTCAAAAAACACTTCCCTCTGTCCAATATGTACAAAATTCATATAAAAGATCAATGGGTTTTCCCTGTGGTTTGCTGTCAATTTTCATCTTTACTTTATAAAGTACAGTATATGTTATATTTTACCCATAAAAGACGTCTGTTGGAAGGAGCCAGGTAGAAGAATCTGGACACAGTAGTATTGAAGGGAAGAGTATAGCCTGTCCCTGTACTAAGTGCTTTCATCATTACTTACTGTTGGTCTATAGAATGAACAATAAATGGTTTTGGGTTTTTAGCTGTTCTTTGAGAATTGGGCATTTCAGAGGAGAATATAATTCCTAATAAGAGAAACCATTGTGGCCTTCAAAATTAACTCACTTATATGGCAGAAATTCATCAAGTTGGTGAGAGACCTTTGATTCAGAATCAGAAACCTAGTAGTAAAATAGTAGTAATACCCTATATAACCTGGGAACTTTCATTCTTTATCTGATCTTCCTGCATTATTGTAGCTTTTATCTTACATGACTTTATTTGTGTTCCTTGTTTTTATATTATATGTACTATATATGCCACCCCCTGCTTCCAAGTATGTCTTCAGGAGACAGAAAGATAATACATTTACTATGGTCACTGTGCTATGTCAGTCATTGGGGATAGAAAATATAGGAGAAAACAGTCCTTGTCCTATTTAAATAAATAAATACCTATTTAAATAAAGGAATACCAAAGGTAAAGAGGAACTAGGAAAGAGGGAGGAGGTGGAGAAGTCTGGAGGGTAAAATATGGAGTTAGGAAGAAAATGAGAATGCTTGGCCTCATATCTCTAGAAGTGGTGGTCCATGGATGTTGGGGACTCACCAATCAGAAGAGACAGCCAAAAGGTGGAGGCACCATCTTGGAGACAAAGCTGATGGCATGAAAAAAGTTGTTATACACTGAGTAGGATTAAATGAGATCATTTTCAAGCTTAACAAGTTCTCCATGGATGAATAGGGCTTGGAGGAGGGAGTTCATGAACATGAAAAAGTACACAAAAATGTTGTATAGGTTGAAGATAATAAAATTTTATATAGGCCATACCAGTCTGAGATACTGACTTCTATTTGTTACATTTTCATATCCAAAATGTATTATCTGACCCTGCTGGACTTAATTTGATAATTATTGCCACCCCTAAGAAGTTGGTCCAGGAGAATGTGTCAAGAGAAGATGTACATTGAACCCAATGGATCAGCTATTGCATTTATGACCCATATAAATATGAAATGGATAGAAAAAATCATTATTAGGAAATAAAAATCTAAACCACATACACATATATGTATGGTACATATATATGCATCTATACCCACACATTCATACATAGACATAAATACACACACACACACACACACATAAACAGTGATCTTGGAAAGGTCACGGCAAATGAGAATGAGACTTGTCATAGAACTCAAGAAAGACAAAAATTATTCCAATTTTTAAAATAGGAAAAGGGTCAGATATATAACATCTCATGAATGACCTTGATGTCTAGCAAAATTCAAGGACATAGTAGTAAAATAATTATTTATTAAAATTAAGCAAAGGGTGTGGTGATTACAAAAAGTCAACTTGCTTTCATCCAGGAAAGATCAAACCATATTAACCTTCTTTCCATTATTTTATAAAGTTTCTGGCTTGATATATTGGAGCATGGTATGAATATAACTTACATAATTTTCAGCAAAGTATTTGAGAACATCTTCCATGCTATCCTTGTGATTAGATGATGATAGAAGTAGAGGCATTCAGAAATGGTTGAAAGATGGAAGCCCAAAAGTTGGTTATAATTGGTTGATATCAAATTGGAGAAAATCTAGATAGAGAAATTATTTCTTAAGTGTGCACCATTTTCTAGGGACTGTACAAAGTACTGGGGATACAAATTAAAGGGAAAAAATGTCATACCTTCAAGGAGTTTACATTCTAATGGAAGAAGACTATATGTAAAGAGAGCTAAAAAGTTTGGTCTAGGGGCAAGATTGGAGGGATGGTGCCCATGTAGGACCAAGTCTCCTAGGAAGGAGATTGAAAAATCCAGAGAGTTGAGGATATGAGTAGAGAAGCAAAGTCAGGAGTAAAATGTATATGACCCAGGAACCTCATGAAATTGTGCTCCAGATTAAGGAATCACTGATCAGAAAGAGAAGGCTGAAGAGTAGAGGTATCTTTAGGGTGAAATTTCTGCTGACACTCTATTGGCATCCCACAATGATCATTCCTTGGCCTCTTTTGTTTAACAGTTTATACATGACTTGGATGAAGATATAGCTCTCATGTTGTTCAGTCATTTCCTTGTATTTGACTCTCCATGACCCAATTTGGGGTTTTCTTGGCAAAGATGCTGAAGTAATTTCCTTCTCTAGTTCATTTTACAGCTGAGGAAATAGAGGTAAATGGTAAACTTGCCCAGAGTCACACAGATAGTATGTGTCTGAGGCCAAGATTGAACTCTGGTCTTCCTGACTCCAAGCCCAGAGATCTAGTGAGTGCACCCCCTGGCTGTTCCTAGCAGTCAAACTAATCAAATTTATAGATAACATGAAGTTGGGAGAAGTAATGAATATGTTAGGTAATAAGGTTAGGATCCAAAAAGATTTTGGCAGGTTAGAAGAATGGATTAAAATTAACAAACTGAAAATTTAATAGATATAAAACTCTCTACCACCCAAAATCACCTTATAAGTACAAGATAGGAAAGACATGAGTAGATAGTTGATATGAAAAAGATCTGGAGGTTTAAGTGAACTGGAAGCTCAGTATGAGTCAACTATGTGAGATGCCAGTCGAGCAGTGAATGTGAGCTTAGGCTGTATCAAAAAGGGCATAGTTGGTTCTAAAATTTTAAATTACAACTAAAAAAGTCTATTTGGTCTCTTTAGAGGACTAATGGGCAATCAAGAACCTCCTGGGAATAGTCATAGGTACAAAGTCAGTGGGACTGTATGCTGAGTAAGGTCAAGAAAATACCACAGATATGAACTATAGTGAGTCAACTAAAAGTTCAACCCAAGGCAACATTAATTTATAGAGTAGTTCTTGACATACATTCCCCTCCACGTTCAGCTGAAGGCAGCTTTGGCCATGGGCATGTAATGCCATGCCAGAAGCTTTCCAGAAGAATGCTACTGTGAATAATTTTTAAGGTTCTGATTACACAGTATAGTGATCACTCTACTTATTCCATAACAAATCAAAGCAAAACTTTCACAGAAAATCAAGGTACAGCATTCACAATATCACAGAAAATCACAATATAATATTCACAACATAGTCTCAAAGTAAAATAGTCACTTTTAAATTAACTCAATCAGTCACTTATCAGTAGTCTCAAAGTACATAGTCAAAGTCTTCCACTCTTGGGGCAAAGTCTTGATTAACTCAATCAGTCACTTATCAGTAATAATATCTTATCTCAAAGTACAATAGCCAAAGTTTTCCACTCTTGGGACAAAGTCTTGATTAACCCAGTCAGTGACTTATTCAGCAATCAATTACTAAGTATCATACACAAAACCCTCCACCCCTTAGGTCACTAGTAAACTATAATTCCATAATTACTCAGTACCCAAGGAGAGGTCTTTTGATCTTGCCTTGGGGTCTATTCTGAGATTCCCTGGATCCCCTTCCTGTTCAGAAGAAGCTCCACCACCACAAGCCCTCAGGAAATTCTGGCTCAGTTCTCCATTCTCTCTTCTGTAGCTGCTCTGCCACCAGATCCTGGTCTCAAGAAAATTGATTGCATCAACAATTCGATATTCACAATTATAAATAAGCTGATGTGGTTATTAAGCACACAATATACCAGGCTCTCTACATGGGGGGTAAAGCCAGAACATTTATTAAAAATACCAAATAACTGAGTCCCAAAACCAGAAAGTTAAAGCCATCACAGTAGTTATTACTGTTGGCACACATAGTTAATGTAATAAACACCCACATTATCTACCCTTTAAAACAGAACAGGCTACCTCAGGCAAAGGTCCTCCTCTCCCCACTCACAGCAACTGCTCAGTATCTAGGAAGAGTGCTCCCAGCAGCTCAGGTCCCCCTCAGTTCTGTTCCCTGGCAGTCCTCAGAAGGAGTCCTTAGCAGAAATTGTGGTTCACTCAAAAAAGAGGTTCATGCCTCCACCTCCACCTTGGCTGCTACTGCTACTGCTGCTGCTGCTGCCTCTGTTGCCACTGCCACTGCAGCCAGTCAGGGCAGGAACTCTAGCTTGGCTTCTGTTTCCTCTTGCCCCACCCCTTCCTGCTATGTCAGCAAGTCCAATAGGGTGTGGAAAATCTTTAAATCCCATAAACTTTACAGGGCATAAACAGATGGCAGACCTTTAAGGTAATTAAAGTTGAAGTTGTCCCTTGTTTTTCCTCAAATACTTAGAGTTTAAATAGCCTTGTGGCCCTTTTTTTCCATCAACCAATCAAAAATCATCCATTTATTAAGCACTTAGTCCATGCCAGACATTGTGCTACATGCTGAAAATACAGAGAAAAAAGTTTTAAAAAGTCCTGGCCTTCAAGGAGATTATAGTCTAGTTGGGGGAGACAATATGTTTACATACAGGCATGTTCAAAAATATACAAAATAAATACAAGGTAATTTGGGGAGGAAGGCATTAGTAGTGAGGGAGATCAGTATTGGCCTCATGTGACACCAAAACTAAACCTTGAAGGAAATTAGAAATTATATGAGAGATGGAGCCAAGGAGGAAGGGTATGCCAGGTATAGGACACAGTCAATACAAAGGTATAGAGGAGAGGAAAAGGGTTTGATCAGTGGTAACAAGTTAATTTTCTTACCAGGGATGGGGAGAAGTGTTTTTTTGGTGAAAAAGAGACCTCCCCCTTACAGCACTAACCTACAGGGATGGTTGCAACTCAGACCTCACAATCATTCAAAATTGTTCCACCTCTTTGTTCTTGAACCCTGAAACTCCTTCTGAAAACTTCCTCTTTGATCATAACCTTCAATCTTTCTTTCTTTCCCTCTACCTCAAAGAAAGTACTCTTCATTCTCAGGGTGATCTTGACTCTGTCCTATGTAGTACTTTCTCCCAAGTCATTATTTTACTCCCTTCACTTTTGACTTTAATTATGTCATTACTCCATTCTTAAGTCCTTTGACCTCTTAATGGTCTCCCATTCATGTTACACAAATTCCAAGTACTAGGTCATCTCTCCCAATTTGTATCCAAACATTTTTGTCTCCTCAGTACCTGGAACACAGTAGGTACTTATTAAATGCTTGTGGACTTATTGACTGCTGTTGAAGGAATATCCACAACTGTGTTGACTGGATCTACTGCAAATTTATATTATCTAATGTCTACTAAGAGATTACTACATAGTATTTAACCTTCTCCAAATGTCTCTGTAGCATATATCCCACTAAGGGTGTTACAAATCATCTGTCTTCAAATGCCTACGTACAATACCCAAACCATCTCTGGCACAGCAGTTGATCTTGTCCTTTTCCCAACTGAGAAGTTAAAGGCCATCTTTTATGAACTTTCTTATCCCCATATCTTCTACTTTATATCTTAAAAAAAATCTCTTTTTTTGTCTTCACTCATCCTCTCCTTCTATGCTTCATTGTCTGAAGATGAAGTTGTCTTTCTTTCTAAGGCTAAAACCTCTACTCACTTCTGTGATCCTGTACCCCTTATCTCCTTATGAAACTTGTACTATCAATCTTCTTTCTGTCTTTCAGTTACTTTATTTTCCCATCTATAGGCTTTACTTTCAACTTCTTAAAAACATATTTAGTTATGACCCACTTAAAAAAAGTTTTCACTTTTAAATCTTGGTTCTGTTATTGTCTGTTTGATCTTGGGCAAGTCATTAAGCAAACTTTCCAGGCCTCAGTTTCCTCACTTGCAAAATAAGATGCTTGGTATGAATGACCTTGGAGATCCCTTCTGAGCATAGTGCTAACAACTTTTGATATCTTTGAGTTTTCACTGCTAGATTCATAGAAAGCGGTATCTACACTGGTTGCCTTTACTTATGCAGCACCTAATCAATCTTAAAAGTCTATCCTTAACTTTAAAATTAAATTTTGTTTTTAAAATAAAAAAACATCTATTCTCTCTCCTTTTAACCCTGATACAGTGTTTGATCTCCTTGTGAAGAAGATGTTATTACTATCCCCATTTTACAGATGTAAAAACTGAAGCTGAAAGGAGTTAAGTGACTTGCCCAGGATCACATGGCTGAGTGTCTAAGGTGTACCCAAAGCCCAGCACTCTATGTACCACCTCTGTGCCATCCATCCCTACCCTACCCTCACCCCCAAATCACCTTGTAACAACTCTGCATACTCAAGAAAAAAAATTTCCCAAAGGTGGAATATTATTGTGTGAGAAACAACAAAAAGAATAGTTTAAAAAAAATTCTAGGATAATTTGCATAAATTGATGCAGTGTGAAGTGAACAGAACCAGGAGAACAATTTATACCAGAGCCCTTTTTGATTTAATTCTTGATTCCACCTCTCTATTGAAAGTACTTTCTCAAAGACGACAAGATGTAACAACTGCTAAATCTAATGGGTTTTTCTTAGTCTTCACCTTATTTCAAGTTATTGCTGATTTTAAAGCTCATGAACACCTTCTCTTCCTAAGCTCTTCCCTTCACTTCTATTAACCTTTCCTTATTTGTCTACCTATCTGAAAACTCTTCCTCCATTTGTTTTGCTGGATCATTATCCATCTCTCTCTGCATTTAGCAAGGGTATGCCTCCAATCTTTGTTCCAGATCTCCTTGTTTTCTCTTAACACTCTCTCCCTTGGTAATTTTTTCTATGTGCAAGTTTGAGATGGTTTATTTAACTATGACTTTTTTAATGTGTCTCATATCTCTAACTTCCTGGAAGACCTATCCACCTAGATATTTAATAGACATATAGAACTTGATATATCATAAACTAAACTTATCACCTTTTTTCTAGAATAACTTGCCCTCCACATTTCTCCATTTCATTTAAGTATACCATAATCTTTCCATTGGGGATAACATCAGAGCATCTTTTCCTCTTCCCTCATCACCCCCACATATCCAATTAACTGCCATATCTACTTTCAGATCTTGCCACTAATTTATCTGCTTCTCTCCATTTGCCCAGTCATTATCCTAGTTTAAAATATCATTCAACTCTTGCCTGAAATAATGGAATAACATTGTAATTGGTCTCTCTGACTCAACTCTCTCTGCTCTACAATCCATCCTCCACACAGCTTGTCAAAGGAATATTCCCAAAGCCCAGATCTGACTATATCAGTCTTCAACTTAATAAGGTCCTATTATCTCTAGGATAAAATATAAACTCTTACCTTTAATATTTACATCCCTTCTTAATCTGTCTCCTGAGTGTCTTTTTAGATTTATTACCCATTCCTCTCCTTCACACACTCTTATTATATGGCACAACAGACCAATTTGCTGTCCCTCACACAGAATCTTGCATCTCCTGTTTCTGTACCTTAGCCTCTCTCCTCAGCTCCACTTCTTACACTCCTAGCCTTCTTCATAGGTCAGATCAAGCACCACCTCTTGCACGAAGCCTTCCCTGATTCCTCCAGATCATCATGCCTCACTCAAAATTGCTGTGTACATATTTTGTATTTATTTATATATTTATATTTTGTTACCCCTGATAAAATGGTCTTTCCTTAAATGCCAGGAATATTTCCCTTGTGTCTTTACATTCTGTGGTGGGTGGCATGGGAGAAATATCCCTAGTGTTTAGTAGAGTTTCTAATACATAGTAGATGCTTAATGATTATTCATTGATTCCTTGATTAGTATATAAAACTAGTTACATTTTAATTCAGTTTATTCAATTGTTTATTTCCCATTATTCCTCTTCAACATCTTTACAGAGCCAGTGAGATGGATCACTGGACCTGAATTCAAGAAGACCTGAGTTCAATTTCTTTCTCAGACACCTTCTAGTTGGAGGATAGAATCTTTCTCAGCCTCGATTTTATCATCTGTAACATGGAAATAATAACAGCACCTTCCTCCCAGGGTTGTTTGAAATATCAAATGAAATATTTGTAAAGTACTTTATAAGCTTTAAAATACTATGTGGATGTAAGCTATTATTATTTTTAATTATTGTCAAATGGCAAATGGCAATTATCATTATCTTTATTATTATTACCAAATTAGTACAATAGCTATTTCTCAACTTCAACATGTCATCTATTTGCATGGGCTGTTTCCTTATTCATAAAATACAAACACTTCTGCCTTTCAAAATTCCTATCTTCCTTCAACATTCAGGCTTCCTCATTGATCCCCCTCAGGTATTAATACCCTTTCTCTTATCAAAATTTCCTTGAGCTCTCTGTTATATTTTTCCTTTGCTACCTTCACTTCCTACAGCGTATTAGGCTTATTTGTATACCTGTTTTATGCCTTCCACCATCCCCTCTTCCCTAAGCAAAATGTAAGCTCAGGAAGCTAGTTGGTTGCTTTGTGTTCTATTTAACAAATATAGTTCTTTGCACATTGTAATCCTTTACTGGTTGCATATTAAATACAATTTATTGAGTCCTAAAGACACTGAGGTGAGATAAATATTGCACATTTACAACATCGATTCCTGGTGTTAAAAACATATTATTGATAATTCTCGAAAAAACTTTGAGTCCAAGATGGCGGAGTAGAAACAGCTCATACAAGCCACTCTGCCCCCAGATTCCCCCCAAACTATTTAAAAGGGGACTCTGAACAACTTCTGGAGCCCCAGCACCCACAGAACGACACAGAGAAGCTAACCTCCCGCTGAGGACAGCCCAGCAGCCCTGCAGGAAGGACCAGCGCAGAGGTCTGGGAGCCGGCAGCGCACAGCCCGAAGAGCGCAGGAAGCGGAGCCGAGCTGAGCCCAGATCCGCATGAGCTGAGGTTTTAGCCCCAGGGCGGCAGGGCCAGCAGCCAGCTGGAGGAACCCCAGAACACCAGCAGCCGTGGCGACTCCAGAATTATGAACATAGACATGCCTAGGACAAAGTAAGAGGTTAGTGTCCTATGGACTTTGGGACCTGTATTTGGGGGAATGCGTCGGCTCTCTCCCCTGGGGGCTAGAAGCCACTGAGGAGACACGTCATTTTGTAGTTTTCAGAGGCAGCTCCAGCTCCTGGCCTGTAATTAATTGTAGGGAGATCCAGCGATCAGTCTTGGCGGGGGTAATCGCTCTTGCTTTAACCTCCCTGGATCTGGATTGTGATCTAGGGTGGAAGTCGTGGGTGGGTTTACAGCTTGCCAGAAATGGAAGTTGTCCCCCACACTTTCGGGACGAAAATTCCTCTATCTGGCCTTAAAGCCATAGTGTGGCAACAAGCGCAAAAGTCAGGTAATCAAGTGGCAACATGCCAAGGCAAAGGAAACAGAAAAATGCAACCCTAGACTATTTTAGGGGCATAGAGTGGGAAAAGTCTGTGAGGTCAGAAGTCCTGCTCCAAAAGCCCCAAGGGAAAAACATGAGCGGGTTGCAGGCCATAGAGGACCTTAAGAAGGACTTTAAAAATCAAATAAGAGAAGTGGAGGAAAAATTGGAAAGAGAAATGAGAAGGATGCAGGAAAAGTATGAAATGAGGGTCAACAGCCTGAATGAGGAAAACAACACCTTAAAAAATAGACTGACTCAGATGGCAAAGGAGGCCCAAAAGGGCAATGAGGAGAAGAATGCCTTAAAAATGAATTTGCCAGATGGAAAAAGAATCTCAAAAGTTCACTGAGGAGATTCATTCCTTCAGAGTTAGACTGGAGCAAATGGAAACTAATGACTTTATGAGAAATCAAGATGCTGTTAAGCAGATCCAAACAAACGAAAGATTAGAAGGCAATGTGAAATATCTCATGGGAAAAACCACTGACCTGGAGAATAGATCCAGGAGAGACAATTTAAAAATTATTGGACTACCTGAAAGCCATGATCAAGGAAAGAACCTAGAAATCACCCTTCAAGAAATTCTCAAGGAAAACTGCCCTGATGTTTTAGATCCAGAGGGCAAAATAGAGGTTGAAAGAATCCATAGATCACCTCCTGAAAAAGATCCCAAAAAGAAAACTCCCAGGAATATTATAGCCAGGTTCCAGAATCCCCAGATCAAGGAGAAAATACTACAAGCAGCCAGGAAGAAACAATTTCAATATTGTGGAAACACAATCAGAATAGCCCAGGAGCTGGCAGCTTCTACACTGAGGGATCGAAGGGCATGGAATATGATATTCCAGAGGGCAAAAGAACTGAGAATGAACCCAAGGGTCACCTACCCAGCAATACTGAGTATTTTGTTTCAGGGGAAAATATGGTCATTCAGTGGAATAGAGGATTTTTAAGCATTCTTGAGGATAAAACCAGAATTGAATAGAAAATTTGACATCCAGACACAAGAAGCAAGAGATGCCTGAGAAGGTAATCAGGGAAAAGAAATCAAAAGGAACTTATCAAAGTTGAACTATTTACATTCCTATATGGAAAAACAATAACTGTGAGTGATAATTCTCCATCTATCTTCCT